>VOPJ01011252.1:0-53699 GCA_014673585.1 Semibalanus balanoides
CCTGTTGAAGCCACTTTTCAACGTTTAAAATTCAACAAAAGCCCTACCGAGCCTTGAAGGCACTCACCGTCTCAGCATAATCTGCTGGTATATTGACAATACACATGACTTCCTGTCGAGCCCATGGAAACTCAGACACTTCTATATTCCGGTGGGGCGGCCACATTGGCTGATGCTACTGGAAGACGACGCTACAGCCATCGAACCACCGAGCTTCCAAGCTGTCGAGTCACCAAGCTATCGACGAGCCGAGCTGTCGAGCTGTCTAGCTGCCAAGCTACCCCAGCCGGCCAGCGCGGTGTATTGGCCCCGGGACCTGGTTAACGTCGCAGCGGCACGCAGTCGTTACAGACTGCAGTGGACAGGTGAACAGCCGCCGCTCAGGGTTCTGGTCACAGCACACGAGTGCCACATACCGAGGCAACGGGCAGCTCGTCCTGTGCCGCACGGCAAGGGTATGTTCGGTCAGCTGGTAAGGGTGCGTTCGGAGCATTGTGTGATGTCAGCGGAAGTCAAAGTACTGGCGATATATGTTTAACAAGGGTGCGTTCAGGGTCAAACATGGGTCCAACGACCCAGCGCCGACCACCAGGCTCGGCCGTACGCTTTGCGTACACAATTGGACACGAGGCCTTCGGATAGATAAAATGCCAGTCATCCGTTAATGTTTCTGATTGGACGCATTGCAAATCTTCGACGGCACTCTTGAAACAACGCTGGCCCGGTTCTGGAAGTGCGACCTGCTATCGAGCGAATGCCCAATGTGAAATTGCGCGAAATTCCATTGCACTTCAGCGTGTTTGCTCTCAGTGCAGGCTTTCAGTGGTCCGGATAGCCGGCCCGTCAAATCAGCGGCCAGCGGCCAGCAGGCCAGGCGCCAGCGCGGCCAGAACGCCATCCAGCGCGAGCCATATGCCGCCAAGCCGGCAGCACAGTGGTGACGCGGCACCAAGAGAGCCGATTGTGCCCAATCATTCGAGCGCGTGAAACTTTCGCCACATGTGTGAAGATGAACCGGCAACACGCAAGCGGCCCTGGAACCGAAATTCAGGCAATGACGCATGGACAGCACGATAAATAAAACAAGTGTATACAATACACACTGATGACTGAAATAGCGTCATTCCATTTACAGTGAAAACGTAAACAAACTTGTCTTAAATGATGACAAGCCACCCCGAGCACTCGCTGCGCATCACTCAGTCTGACAACAACCAGTAATAATAAGATTCCGGGGTGGGCACTAAATCACTGAATATGCATTACCTGATCCGCAGCGCACGTTTCAGCAGCGCTCTATGGCCGAAATTCTTATCACGCATTTATTACCGGCCACCCAAGTTCGTCGCTGGTCTTCCGGGTTCAGCGCTCAGCTCACTGAGGTCTGGCCAGGTGACCTGACACAGACTAAATACCGTGACAAAAGAAACCGAATCAACATCAAATATCACAAAGCTGTAATATACACTTCGTGTTTGGATAATAGGAATATGAGAACGCAATGATTATGCAGCTGATATTCTATTTGTTTTGGCGGTAAGAAGGTAGTGTGTCTATTGTCTAGTTCAGTGGTTTTCTCCTCTTGGCGTTCAAAGGTATGGTTACCCCCTTAAATGAATGAATCCCCTCCCCCATTGCAGCAACAGTTAATTGCTTCAGTTCTTGGCTTCAAGCTATGCGGTACAGCATAACTTCAGGCGTTTGCCACTAATGCCATCTAGGGACAGGAATTAATAAGTCGATAGACATGTGTTGCCTCGATTGATATTGATATTGCTCTCAGTCTACCTCTGTCGCAGCGCGAACTCCGTCAGTTTCCCAAGCGTAAGAACAGCAAATCAAACCGTTAAAAAAGCTGAGGCCATCATTTTGACATTGAGTTGAAGCTCATGTCTCATGCATGACTCAAAGTTTTGATGCATATTGCCTACAAGGCAATGATGTGGTCAGACAGTGTCAGAGTAACACTGTGAAGTATACCGTTTATGTGCCCACGTTCGTGCGCCATCGATCGACACGAGTCAGCCTAAATTCTTCTATTTCGCGGCCCAATTGGTTATGACATCAAATCCCCGCAGAGCAGGCTCCCAGAGTCAGCACAATACGAAGGATGGGGTAAATACTCCTTATGTGAGAATCGCTGGTCTAGGCAAATATCGGGATTTATTTCACTCCGCCGTTGTTACTTTGGATCACTCATCACACTAAATAAACGATTTTTGTGCGTCAAGTATTGAAAGGTACTTAAAAACAATGCAATCTTTCAGTAAACCGAATGTGTTGCTTACCTTTATTTTACAAAACAGTTTTCAGCTCAGCTCAATACGCTGAAGCTAAACCTGTTACTTTAACAAAGGCACTTGAGACAAACTTACAACGACTTGCCGGATCCTTTGAGAAGTCAGCTAGAGTAAAAACATGTCAACTAAGAACGGAAGCTCTTAGAGCTTATGATAATGAAATTGCCACCACCTCTGACTCCGAGTGGGCTGAGAAGTCCGGAATAGGCAAGTATTTTTTTTACTTAATGATGATATATTATTGTGACCAGAAAAGCTTTGAGTAGATGCCAACGACCCTGGAGCCTAAATTAATATATAAATTAAATGCTTTTGAGAAATATATAAGTATCACAACATGGCAATTATATATCACAAATTCCAAATGCTAAATCAACTCATATAATTACATATTTATTTTCACTTCGTGAGACACATCCGTGAAAAACATCCGCTTTTCCATGCCTGAGTCGTTAGTCCGTCCAGGTCCGCTGCTGCCCGGGTGAGTGGTTGATGAGTGGCGGCCACTGAGCATATGGTAGCTACCTTATGGAAGCGTGCATGGGAGGAAGGACCACTGCTGCTGCGTTCGAATATGGTACTGTCTCCACTCACTATGTTGAGTGTGTCTTGGACTTCCGCGGGCTGCGGAAGGGTAAGGGTAGAGTAGGTAGTGTAGGCTACTGCACGCCAGTGTGGGTGTGCCTTGCTGAAATTTCCGGTTCGGTAGGGTAGGGTAGGGTAGGGCAGGGGCAGGGGCAGGGCAGGGGCAGCAGGGGCAGGGCAGGGGCAGGGGCAGGGCAGGGGCAGGGGCAGGGGCAGGGGCATGGGCAGGGCAGGGCAGGTGGCGGTACTCACGCCCAGTGAAGGTGGTGCCCTGCGACTGCTGGCGCCGTCCGGTCATGTCATCCGGCCTCGGAGCCGGCAGGGCAGGGCAGGGCAGGGCAGGGCCAGGCCCAGGGCAGGAGGTTGGGGGGGGGGGGGGGGGGGGGGGGGGGGGGGGGGGGGGGGGGGGGGGGCGGGGGGGGGCGGAGGGGGGGGGGGGGGGCGTAACTCACGCCCAGTGTAGGTGTGCCCTGCTGACTGCTGGCCGCCGTTCGGTCCATGTCGTCCGGCTCGGAGGCCGGCAGGCTGACCACGGAGCGGCGCTGCTGCTGGATAGATGGAGATCGGCAGGCCAGTGGAGACTGGCTCGGCTGCGGCGAGCCCGGCATCCGCTCATCTGTGGAGGCAAGGTACGGGTCAGACACGGGGTACAGGTCAGACACGGGGCACAGGGCAGACACGGGGCACAGGGCAGACACGGGGCACAGGGCAGACACGGGGCACAGGGAGACACGGGGCCAATAGGGGCAGACACGGGGCACCAGGCAGACGGGGCACAGGGCAGAAACACCGGGGCACAGGGCAAGACACGGGGCAAACAGGGCAGACAACGGGGCCATACAGGCAGACACGGGGCATAGGGCAGACAACGGGGCACAGGTCAGAACAGGGGTACAGGTTTTCAGACGTGGGACACAGGGTAGACACGGGAAAATATAGTCACATACGACACAGGGCAGACACGGGGGAACAGGTCAGACAACGGGGCACAGGTCCAGACGTGGGACACAGGGTAGACACGGTCAGATAGATCACATAAGAACACAGGTCAGACACGGGGCACAGGTTTAGGTATTTCGGGGTACGGTTTGTACAATCGAACACATTGGGTCAACAATGTCACAGAGAAGAAGAAGAAGAACGGTTACACATCGACCCCACGGTCTGCTCACATATAAGAGGTGCTCAAAGGTCACTGGGGGAATCCAATAGCCACCAGCGCGAGAACGAAGGCACTTATCCCGCTGGCGCAATATTGAGCGGCGCACAACGATGCCTCAGCGATGTGTTTGGCCATCCAAAGTAGAATCATTAGGTTACATAACAAACGGACCGCGTAATGGCGATATTAGAGACGCTTGCGTCGCACTCAGTGAGAGCTTCCATGGTCAGAGAGTGGCTCCATCGAAGCATTTCAGGAACTATCGTGTAGGAGTACGTGCTTAAATAAATTTGCTAGCGGTTCTAGCTGACCGAAGTCATTTACGAGCGATAGCAAATATTAATATGAGCTACCCGGCCCGACTCGTGGCGACACTTTTGAGAAGCCAACATCTCTGCAACCGCACATCCGATTGAAAAGCGGGATTCTTTGCTGAGCAGCCATATCCAACCTATCCTGTTTGAGACCAGTGCAAACTCACAGGGGTGACTACCACTGCGCGTGGATCGTACCGCGTAAGGGGTGTTAACAAGTGTTTTCTCGCAAAAACTCCGCATCGGCTGGTCAGATGGTGTCCAAATTTGCGAGTGGTTAGGCACCCCTCAGCCGCCACTTTCACACAAGTCAGGGGTGGGTGCCTCTGCACGTGCGAACCCTTTTTGTATCTCGGAACTGCTTGCCTCATCAAGTTGAAATTCACTACACATTTCCTTCGCACTTGCTCGTTCGTCGCCAACTACGGTGCCCTACTGGTATTTTATATTCTTGTTTGTATTATGACTAGTGCTTCGTTTTATATTTTAATGAAATTAGGGAGTTTGGGGGAGGTCGCCCTGAAAACAGCCGCTAAAATGAAAACATAAAATATTACTGACCCTTTCATATACAATTAAAGAATGCGCGTGAAGTGCACCCACCTAGCGTATCCTTAACACTACCATCGCCTGGCCTACCTCATTTATTGCATCACGAATGATGAGCCGTAAACTGAGACCCCTCTTGGTCGATACTCGTCATAACCCGTCCATTTCACATGCTAATTAACCCTACATTCACAAACCGCCACACCAGCGTTCATAACGACCGTTGCTGACCCAGCTGACTTGCGTCGGTTTTCGGACGGGCCCGGTGCCGCCCGCCACGCTGGTCGTCGGCTTTAGTGACAGCGGCTCCGGTCACGCAACGGACTCTCCCTCCGCCACCCCGCCACCCGTCACGACGCCGGGGCAGGGGCGGGCAGAGAGTGACGCCGCCGCCGCCACCGACGCGTTCTATCGACCCCGACGGACCGGGTTAGTGTGTCCGATCGAGCTGACGTGAAAAAATGGTGGAAACTTGCCCGCACGATTGCGAAAACTTCACTCACTGCTCGAAATTACAAAGTCTTTGGACGACGGACCATCGGAAGCTTTTTGCTAAACGAATACCTACTTTCGGTATGTTGTTTTCACAGCTGCAGCATGATTTCAGAAGCTTTCGTGATTATGCAGGCAGTTTGTCCGCTGTTTTCCTCTGTGCTTGGGCGGCGGTGAGCGGAGCCGATTTCGCTCGACTGTGCCGCCCACCGCAGGTAATTGGCGGCTACCCACCGACCGGCGGCAACAGATGGCCGTCATCAGCCAACTGAACCACTCAGCTGGCAATAACTTAGTGATGCCACCATTCATATATTCAAACTCTTAGTTTTCGAACAGGTAGTCGGTAATTTGCGTGTCGCTATTGATGCAAGGCCAAGTAAGAGCGTGTCAACTTCAAAGCAGCCCAGACCCGTGATGGCGGCCGTAGCCGGGAGCGGAGGTCGCGTGCCGACAGGACGCCCTGACAGCTGCTCAGTGCTCATAGGTCTGCTGCACCAATTGGCTGCAGTACGGTGGTGGTATCAGTTTCTACAGGAGTTCAATCAGCGGAGCACGAACAGCCAGCAGTAGCCGTCCGTAACCTCCTGCCGAATACGTGTCTAGTTAGGCATGAATGGATTTGCGAACCAAATTGCCATGGGATTCAAGAATCAGCAGGATGTTTTATTGGGCATTTGGCAGCTGATGAACAACTGAGCCTTCAACTAAGAGTATTTTGGCGAGCTTAGCCTTTTAAACCACATTGACTCAATGCATGCAACTTAGTTGCATTAATCAATTACCTTGATACACTGCATGGCGTATCTACACAATGGCAAAACTTCAACAATATTTGAGAGCAGATTGAGATAGATACTTTTGTGACTATGTACATTCGACAAGTGAGACTGAATTGCACTGTGCACTTGCAGCGTGCCCATTTAATTTGCATTGCAATCACAATCAAATAAAAGGATTGCAATTATTTACAAAAGGATGAAAAGTCCGGAATGGGAGTGTTCCAGTTCATTTCGCCTAAAAGCATTACTCCGCGACAGCGAAAACATTCCAAATGCAGTCTTGACAAACATTGGTTGAAAGAACTACAGAACAATACAGAGACTTCAAACGAATACTAACTAGCATTGAGCGGAACCCGAGTCACTCCTAGATAATTACTCGACCCTGACCGAAAAGATTGAGACAAGAGAAATTATCGACCAATGAGACAAGAGGAATTATCGACCAATGAGACAAGAGGAATTATCGACCAATGAGACAAGAGGAACTATCGACCAATGAGACAAGAGAATGTCTCGGTTCTGACCGAGGCGCCTTCACGATTCACCTCCAGGAGATCGCCGTGTCGGGTGCCCTGACGGTCAGCGGCCTGGTCTGACCTCACCTGACCCAGCCTGACCCGGTCTGATCCGACGTGCAGCCTGACCTGACCCGGTCAATCTGACAGGCCCGCAGGGTGACGATCCCTCACGGTCAGCAGCGATAACCTGCGGCGGTCTGCTCCGGCAGTGACCTCGTCTCTCTGACCGATCACCGAGGGAGACGCAGGTGGGCACATCGGCTGACCTCAGGTGACCAATCAGCGGGGAGAGACGCAGGTGGGGGATGGGGGGAGACCCCAGGTGACCGATCACCGCGCGGAGGACGATAGGTGGTATCGAGCCGCGTCCCGGCCGTCAACGGCACACGCACGGGACACCGTCGCCGAGGCCCAGCTCTGGATAGATGGATGGGAGAAACAACAACAGAGTCGGAGGAATGCAAGAGAAAAACAACGATAATAAAGTATCAACAATTTGTTCACATCAGCAACAAAGAGCAGTGATGGTTTTGGAAAGGTATCTGGTGTTGTGCCCGAGTGCCCGAGGCGTCTGGTCTTCAATATCCACGTTTGCTAAACGTAAATGTCAACAAACGGCTCGATTCGCTGCCGGCTTAAATTCTTTTCAAACATTGACATATCAACGACGACATTTGCATAGTTGTTTCAAGTGAAAAATAAAATGCTCCTCATATTGAATGAGTATGAGCGGAAAAGTCAGGTAAAATGGATCGTCAAAGCAAGTTAAAAATATACCACCGATTCCTTAACTCTTACTGAACAGCCAGTGCACCTAAATCCCTCATAATGTCACCATCTAACACAAAACCCATCGTAAAGCTAGCGGAGGCATAACGGCACTGTTGAAGAGGTCAACGTAAATCCCACCTCCTGAATCTTCAACGCAGGACCTCCTCCCGCGCCGCAGGATCGTCCATCACGGTTCAACACAATGAGCCGAATTCCTCAATCGCTTTTTCGGTTTACAGCAGGCCATCAACGTGCCCACTTCGTCACCATCATCGGGTATCATCCACCTCTAAACTGACTGGCTCCTCGCCTCGCCTCTCCTCACTGCCGGAGGCGCGGCGGGACGGCGGCCTAGCTGGCAGCTCGGTGTGGCGGGACGGTGGCCGAGCTGGCAGCTCGGTGTGGAGCTGCGGCAGCGGGTGGCGGTGAAGGCTGCAGCCGAGCAGAAGAGCACCGTCCCGACGCACTATCCATCTCGGGAGCAGACGGCGGAGGATCGCTTCATACCGCCTCCCCGCGCCGGCCCGCCCACACCACACCGACAGCAAAAACAGCGCATAATGGCGCACCACACAATTTCGCTGGTATTTCAGCACAAACTACAAAAGCAGCACTGTGTGCTGAGCGTTTTTATTTGATCGAACACCACAGAAGACTACATCCATCAGGAGCTTATATCCAATTAACCTTATTGTTTTTTTTCCTTCTTCTGAGCATCAATCAATAACCTGGGGATATTGTGACGATATTGTGTGTCGATCGGGGGATTATTTTCCCCACCCTGCGCAGCAGCCAGACGAAGGCGGACGAATAGCGGACGGCCGACGTCGCCTTGTCAGGATCTGCTGGTGTCCCCAGTGATTTGTCAGGCTCATGGTGGCTTGGGTGGCCGACCCAGCGGGCGGGGGTGGCGTACCAGGAACAACCACAGTCGTGCGCGTGGCCTGGCAAGGCGGGACGGGATGGGACAGGGCGGGAGCGGATCTGGGCGGGATGGTGTCGGGTTGGATCGGATCAGAGCGGGAGCGGATCTGGGCGGGATGGTGTCGGGTCGGATCGGATCAGGTCGACTCGGCCTTCGGGTCGAGTTAGCAGACTGTCCGGCTCAGTCTAGGTCAGCCGAATCAGACAGGCTCAGCTCGGAATGAAAAGGATCCCATGGGATATCACCTGCCAGACTGGATTGGATCGAATCAGATGACATGAGCCTGACTCGAATCGGCTCAGCCAGACTCGACTCAGCATGGTGCAGCAGCCCACCTTGGCCAGCTTGGCTCGGCTCGGCCCATTTAATCAGCGCAGTTTATCCCACTCATCAGAGCCTCTCTCTCACTCCTCTACTGCGTCTGATCCTGTCCGCCAACACTGCAGGAAAAACACTCGACCTGCTCCGCCCACACAGATCCCCGCCGTGAGCGCCGCCGGCCGCCGCGCCGAACTGGCGCGGCGTCGCGATGACTGCAGCAGACAAGACCGCCCCGGTCGGACACCGCGCCCGGCGGCGGACCCGTCCAGTCCAATTCTCAACCGACGCGACCCGACCCGACATCGCAGCCGTGCCGGAGTTCTGAGATGAGCGCCGGCACGTCTGTCCGCTGTTTCCGAGCAGGTTCGAGTGAAATGACTGGTGTTACCAGAGAGAGACTGACAGACGACAGACTACAGCGCCGGAATTTTGACAGGCAATTCAGTGTTGATAAGGGATCGCCAGTGGTGACATTGCCGCCGACAGTCAATCATGTCTATTGGGTGACAGCAGTCTCCACTCGTCAGTCGTCAGTCGTCAGTCGTCAGTCGTCAGTCGTCAGTCGTCAGTCGTCAGTCGTCAGTCACTGTCGCCCGTGTGTCGCGCCTGTGCTGTCGCGTCCTGCACCACGACACCCTCTCAGCGACACAGGTCACGAACTGCCGTCGCCGGTCGTGTTCCGAATATGCCGCGACGCGCTTAGCGATTCAGTACGATCACGGTCGACCGGCGACTTAGCAGAAACTATCGCTGCGCCGCAGAACGCCACCACCCGAACCCACCGAGCAGACGTGCCAAGCGATAATGACTTGCTACACGAAGACAACAACTTAAGAATGTTTCCTCTGAGAAGATAAAAAACACAAGATACACATGCATTGAAAGTTTCTAAGTACTGCAGTTCCGAGTGCTTTTCAAGCGCGAGGCGTCTTCAGAATATTGTTTGCACAGCATCAATTCACAGCTTTCCGTGATCGTGTAGCAAGTTGGCGTTCATTGTTTACCTCAGCCAACCCGGCCCTCTGTAGGTGGCAGCAGAATACGGCCAGCCTGGCTGTCTGCAGGTGGCAGCAGAATACGGATGGTTCGGTCCAACCGGGCGAGAAAGCAGAGCAGAAACGTCGGCGGCGTTATCCACGCGAGCGACAGTCAGACGTGGACGGCAGAGCAGCAGAACAACGCAGACGTGGCCGTGGACGCCGGAATTTGGCCAGGCAGATGCACATTGGCGGATCTAGAACGGCAGTTTGTGGCGCCATGGGGGACATCACCCCTAAAAAGCTTCGCAAAATTAAACAAACTCGTCGGATTTCGCTCACTTATGCATTGCTAGGTGATTTAAAATAGCTTTGTATCAGTAAAAGTTGCGTAGATGTCCGTAGATAGCGTAGATAGCGTAGATAGCGTAGACATCGGGAAATGATTAAATTTGCACCCACTCATAGGCAGTTTGGAAGGCATTTGCCCCTGATGCCCCCCCCCCCTGGATCCGCCAGTGCAGATGGACGCGTAAACACCACACACACGATAAAACAGCGATGTATTATGATGAAGACGCCACTGACGCACATGATTGCATGTCGACAGAGCTTGGCTTACGACGGTCAGCGATGTTACGTAATGTTTCTATTGATATGTGACTGTCAATTACTGATCAAGTCACTGTCGGATCACGGATATAATCACAGTGACAGTGATGACAGTATTAAACAGTGGTCTGTTTGTGTATGCACAGAATGCGAGGATTATTTTTTACCGCATTCAATCCGCGGGCGGGCCCGTTCAATATTGGGGTTTATTTCATTTTAGCAAAGCCACGAGTCGATCATCAGTAACCTTGCGTGTGGCCATTCAACAGCAAATGATTGCAAGATATTATTACCAATTCAATTATAACATAAAATTAGCATTGAGCTCAACCTGTTGTTCGGGGTCGGCTATATGCCGGTATTCCTTGAACAATTAGTCGGTGGCCTTGCTAGATCATTCCGTGATTTGGTCAGTATACATACCTACTGCAAAAAATACCTATTCTGCAAGATTTTCGCCACCTGAAGAGTCTCTTTCAACGACTAGATTGGTGTCCGCATGCAAGAAAACGCTTCAAACAGGAACGGTGGTCGACCGTTTTATCGCACCAGCTCCATTACGCTCGTAACAACATTTGCGCCGGCACAGATGGGGCTTCACGTCTAAGAGCCCTCTGGAAAATGCAGGGAAACAAGTTTAACCGTAGCACTCCTGCTGCTTGGAGAGCCTTTTAGCAAGATGGTCTGCCACTCACTGCGCTCCCGGAACGCGAAAACATTGCGGCAGTTAACCCCCAAGACCCGGAGAGCACCAGCACACATCGTACAGTACATCTACCCAAACCGAAGCCGTTTGCGCCCCGGTGCCTGTTGGCCGTACCACCCAACAGTGGGATATTCGGACGAAATACGACTATCATGGCCGCAATCAATCTAACGCGCCTCCGGGGGCGGTTTGGCCTGGTGCCGGCCAATTTCCGGCGGGCGTAAAGTGGGCGTGGTCGTACCTCAGCGCGAATCTGACGCCGTGTGACGCGCCGAACTTGCCGCGACTGCGCCAACTCAACAGTCGGGCTCCGCGCGGGACGCCTGCAGCCTATTCTGCGGCGTCCGCAGAGAGCACGACGCGAGATGGATGGTCAAACTCGAATGGCGTAAGTGACCAAGTTGCGTTCCAAGTTTATAATTAGTTGGATAGATTGCATACTTTTTAAGCAAGAATTAGAACGACGACTCGAAATGATAGCTTAAATTTTAATATGACTTTGGTTCAGCATAGATTCTTCTACTTTTATGCATTGTTGTGCTGAACTCAAATGAGTACCAGCGCTCCGATATAAATTTATTAATCGCACAGCCTCAAGAGAAAATGATTTACGCTGGAAATACTCAAACCTTCGTCATCTGCAGTCATATCCCGCCGACGTGAGCATCACAACAGACCTCCGTCATATATATATATAAGGAAACAATAGGCACAGCACACTGTACTACGGGACACGGCTCTGGCGTCGGCACGCGCCAATAACATCCTGTCGTCGGGGACCATCCGCCAATAACTCAGGTGTGGAATTATTGCGTGTAGAAGAGGCGACAGTCCGGGACTGACAGGAGTCCGATACTGGCCTCCTGTGACGACACTCGGGACAGACAGGAGTCCGAGACTGGCCGAATTCCGGACATTGCGTGTCCGTGTTATTGAACTTCGCACGCGAGACATGTCACGGCTTATCAGATAGAGAGAGAGCTGTCCGCTTAAGCCTGTTGCCGCTCTTGGCGACGTAGTACACTACGCAAGGCGTGGAACCAGAGCAGACATGTCCGTTTTTCAACAGTCAATCGCAGCTCAGGAGCGGGCTCCGGCTGGCTGCGATCTGCAATACGAGCAAGGCCGCCGCTGATTACATAGAGGTCATCGGGTGGACGTCACCTCACCAGCCATTCACATTCGAACTGACACTTCCGCCTCGTTGAAAGGATTTAGAGCACGTTTCATAGCAAGCAAGGCTGATACCCGCAATAGCTGATCGGCGTGGTCGAATCATCGAACAATCGATCATGGTCCGACCGGCAAAACACATTCGCGCCTCAGGTTTTGCCAACTGTGCCAGTGCAGTGTCGCTGGTAAAAACGAGTTGACAGCGTAGTTGAATAACTACGTCATTGTGGAGCGTTACCAGCCTGTATATCAACGCTAAATATGCGACTAAGCACTGGCGGATCCAGGGAAGGGGCATGACCCCCAATCCGCCTGAAATCGGCGCAAAATGGACACATTTTCCGATATAAAAGAAAATATAAGCAACTTTTACAAAGGAAAGTGTGTTTTAAATAAACCATCAATGCACAAGCAAGCGAAATCCGATTAGTTTTCAGAATTGTGTGCGACTTTTGGGGATTCGCCCCCCCCCAATCACCGGTCTAGATGATCTAGATGATAGATGAGATCCGCCAAAGCGGCGAAGTGTGACAGAAACGTCAGAAAGGAACGATGGCATTGTTCAAAAGATAAAACTATGGTGGTCAGCACGGGTTTAATATAAAAAAGCTAGGCTCATATGATAAAGAAAAAAAAAGAAAAAAAAGACAACTCTGATGGACACGATTCAGAAGTAACAATTTTGGGACGGATATTTGACGTCCAATAGGCAACTTAATATTTAATGTGATGGCTTCACGATGGGTTAAGGAATAATACAATTTTAGGATATTCATTAAGTGATTGGAAACCATTCCTATAAAATTAAAGTTTCCTGCTCAATGACAGATTTTAACGGGACTTAGAACCCTTGCACGCCATAATTAACGCCATAACACGCCATAATTAATAAGTTTAACTGATCTGAGGAACGGTGAACCAACTGCAGTCATTATTCAGTCAAGCCTGAGCCACCATCGCTTTCTAAATAGCAGTTCGGCAACTTCGGAAGGAATGCCTGTATGCTTGTAGATTGTTCAGAACAGTGAAGTGAAAAAACCAATAACTTTATCTGATTGCGACTATCCAAGCGTCTAACAAACCGAAAGCCTAAAATCCCACGCTTTCCACTACCATGGCCTGGCTGTACCCTGTCTGAACACAATCTGGATCAGTGTGGGAACGCATGGAGAGCATCAGAAACAGGCCTGCCGGCTGCTGCAGACCTCGACACCGTGGCATCTTACTAACACCCAGCTCAGTCATAATTGACTACAAACTGCGTCATGTTCACCATATTGCATCTCCCGACAGCATTAGGACGCAGCGACCATCTACAATTCATGAGAGAGAGAGCGTGCGGCGAGCAGTGCACTCTGTGATTAACGTGCCGGGCGCCCGGGAGGAAGGCCCGGGAGGAAGGCCCGGCACACTGGACGGCTCCATTAGCCGGAGAGTGTCACTCGGCCGCCACCACAGGCCGTCTCCAGTTGGCCGCGATTTCACAGCTGACCGCGTCACGGCCGGCGGCGTGTGACGCTGCAACCGGCGCGTGACGGCGTTACCGCGTCTCGTATTGGGAGCGAGGCGTAACGCGACCGGACCGGACCCACCGCCGCTACGAAGCCGGATGCGCTTCGTAGCGTAGAGTAGGTCTAGTCGGGGGTAGGAGGGGGTCCTACCCCCGACTAGACCTACCACCGGAGCAGAGGCAGATCTAGTCTACCTGTACCGGAACACAGCACCAGCGGAGGAAACAGCCGGTGAGGAAGCTGAGGCACGGGGGAGGGCCCGTCTCCCGGCCGGCGCGCGATTCCGGCGAACGGGCGCCGGAAAACTCACCCGGGTTCTTGTACGGTAGCACGCAATAGGAGCGCTTCCGGTCAATCTTTTTCCGCATGGCGTCCAGCGGCGCTTTGCGCGCCTGCAGCGACAGCTTGCGGCTGACCGTGTCGTGTTCATCGTGCGCGGCCTGCGTCGCGGCCGACGCGAACGGCACGCCGACGCCGGCGGCACGGCCGGGGGTGCTGCAGGCAGAGCTATCGGCCGTGGGTGGACCGGGCGCCGTGGAGCGCCGCTCACGGACCGGCGTGCTCGAGCCAGAGACGGTCTGACGAGACGGCGTGGCCAGTGGCGTGGCCAGCGGCGAGTCGCGCCGCGCCTCGGCTCGCTTGTCTTCGCGTTTCCGCAGCACCTGGATGAGACTCTCCTCACTGGTGGCGCCGAGGCAGGGCTCGGCCTCGGCCGGCTGAGCGGCGCAGCAGCGCGTGGCGGCCGACAGCAGCCAGGCCAGCAGGCGGCCCACCCGCGTGTCCACGCCGGCGCCCGACGCGAATGTCTGGTATGACTTGGTCATCGGACGCGGCAGCATCGGTGCCGACGGCGGCACCAGCAGAGGCCACAGGCGACGCGTCGACGGCACGGCAGCTCGGCCGACACTGGCGTCGGAGCCGTCGGAGCCGACGGAGCCGACGGAGCTGGAGGTGGTGGCGGAGGCGGGGGCGGGGGCGGGGGCGGGGGCGGCGGCGCGGGTGGCGGGGGTGGCGTTGTGGGTGGGGGCGTGGGCGGCTACCGCCGACAGCAAACGACAAAGCACAGTGCCGGCCATCCGGCTCCCTGGTTTGTTTGCGCGTCCGCGTCGTCTTCGGACTGCACAGTTCACAGTTGAAAATGAAGCCGACAGAGATGAACAACACAAAAGTGGATCAGCACGCCACTGCACGCGCCAGGACGACGGAAGCACTAACCGTCTGCGTAACTGCCTGAAAGTAGGGCTCAGAGGGAATTAAGACGACTTCTAGCCCGAAGGGAAAATGCTGGTGTTCTTTGTTTACAAATATCACAATAGGGAACAAAAACACGACAAGAGATCGCTGGACTACGATTCAGCAGAAGACATCCGGTGTTAAACACGTTTAAACCTTGTCACGTGTTGCGTGTCAAAGTCACGTGCTCTGCTGTTACGCTCAATCAAAACGATAAGTGAACGTAACGACATTCGGGTGACCCGAGAAATTGAGCGAACAAGCTCAAGTGATCTCCCACTTGCTTGTAACTTATAGTGTATTATCTTCACCGGTTCAAAGCCAACTGCAGAGTCACCGTGACCTGTATGATTGTTAACTTGTCGGCCGTTCCGAGTGGCTGGCCTCACCACGACGGAGCAGATAAACATGTTACACAGAAGCAGTGTTTCAGGAGAAAAGAGAAGCTCAGACTTTCGTCTTTCTTCTTCCAGTCACAGCGTTTGCCGCAGGCTCTCTAAATCCATTAAACGTTAGGCGGAACCGTAAAACAACTCCACGTCTGTGTACCTTCTACTTACTACAACACGCAAAGCACGCAATACCCCGACAATGAGGCCGGTGAAGGAACACAACACCACCCATTAATTTCCCTGAGCCGGCGAGCTGGACCACGCCAGTCGACGCGTCGTGTACCCATTATCGTGCGGACCCCGTTCGCCTGACCCATTCATCGCATCGCAGATCGATCGACGGCCTCGACGGGCGGCGGCAACAGTCGTCGGCGGTTAACAGCGCTCCAAAGTGCCATCGGTTATGGCGTCAGCCGCTGGATGACGCCGCGACACGGTCTTTACAAATTTAAACAAGCAACGTAACATCGGTAACGGCTGCAGTCCCGTTGGTCGATATGTCTATGGTAGGTACAGCGTACAACTGGCCTATAGTGGTACACATACCGTGCTAAACGCGCACGAATCGCACTCCTGCGAATTGTATTTAAAAGAGCCATAAGTCACGAATAGCATGCAAAGTGGATTATGCAATATATATAGCTATCTGAACAGGCACAGTCGGGGTTTGGCGTACTTCTACTTATCATGCTTAGATAAGCGTTCGATAAAATCAAGACATGATTAGATAAGTTTGATTCCTGTTTGTCATTCCTCCATTAAATTCCCGGAATGAGTCCACACCCACTTCTGCTTAGTCAGTGCATGGCGTGACCGAGAGCTATGAAATGCCATCAGGCGCAGCTGAAATGTCAGAACACCGCTAATCACATTGCCTCACCGAAGCATTCTCCTACTTGTTGGTCCAGTAACCATGTTCAGCAAATGTCACATATAATACCCCGGGACCGTTACCACTAGCGCTCCCAGTGCTCCCGCGTGTCCTGTCCAACGCAACAAACGACTCTCCCAACAGACCTAAGCACTGGGCGCACTGCAGTTTTTCTCTCAATCTCCTTGGGGGATTCTTAGCCAGCCCCCTTTCCGGCTGAGTCAGTCCAGTCCAGTCCAGTCCGGCCGTCAGTCCACAGGCCGTCACGATACTCCAGTCACGAACCGGCAGGATCAGTTGTGCCAACAATGTACCACGTGACAGGCGAGCTTCCGGCTCGGTGTCCGTTCTACGGGATCACGTGATCACAGGGCCGCGCTGACGCCGTTCTCGGCCCGGCTCCAGGTGTTCCCCCCTCCCCGCCGTCCCCCTCCCTGCCGGACCGGGAGGGAGAGGGCTGAACGCACCTGGCCGTCCCCGCCCGACCCGCAGCCCTCGCTCAGCTGAGTAGGTACGGCCCGGCCGTTGGCAGTGGGCCGGGGACGCGCCATATTTGTCGCGGCACGGGCGGCAGTCCGTTAGCCGTGTGCTCCACCGCCGGCTGACGGCCGGTGACCCCGGCCGGTGACGGCCCCGGTCACCTTGACTGCAGCGCAGCACTGCCGGCGACCCCGGTCACCTTGACTAGCAGCGCTGCACTGCCGACGGCCGGTCCAGTCAAACTGACAGGGGGCAGGGGCCAGTGACCGTGCGACCCCGGTCACCTGACAGGAGCATTGACGGGGGCAGGGGCCAGTGACGTGACCCCAGTCACCTGAAAGGAGCATTGACGGGGGCAGGGGCCAGTGACGTGGCCCCAGTCACCTGACAGGAGCGCTGCACTGACGGCCGGTCCGGCCCGTACTCGGCAGGGGCAGGAGAGGGGCAGGTGACCGAGCCTGCACCGGTCCTCGGCCTCGTCTCCATCCCAGTCCCGGGCAGGCCTCTCGCCCGAGGAGTGGGTAGAACAAGGAGACGATGCTGGCCCAGTCTGAGATAGGGGCATTTGACAAGCTGGAGCTGTGTTGCAGCTCCTACACAGATCACGGGGCTGCTCCGCTCCACAGTGACTCGTACTGCTGTTTTCAGAACAGACAAGACACAGGTAAAGGCGGGCTGAACATATCCTGCTACACACCCGAGTCCGGACAGGCAGGGAAAACTATAGTGACCATCTGCGGGGATAGCCAGCCAGTGATTCATCCATTACACGGACGAAACGGACCACACTGATGGCGCATACAACAGCACATCAATCTAGGTACTGAACGATCAAACAAAAACAGCGTTAAAAACGAACCACTGCATTTCTCACATGTTTTTATATGTTAATTGCGTTGTTTTGTTCTTATGTCGAATGTTTCACCTGTTTGTTTTCCTGTAATAATACGTTGATGCATTCATGTACAATGCATTGTACACCTGACATTAAATGTCGCTATCTTATTTATTTAAATGTCATGCGAAATGAAATTGTGGCTTGTGACGTTTTTCCAATGGCATTTTCATAAAACATTAACATGACAATAGTGGCAATCACAACCTTGAAATATGTCGCCTTGATTTTCTCGCTTCGTTTCATCAGCCACTTACAATTCCAGCGGCATTAAATTACCCGCGGTTTCTTGCGACGAAGGTTTTGTTATTTAAATTGCAGTTAGATCATAACAATGCAGCGTTTTGAGGCACGACGCTGTTGTGAAGCAATTCGTAACATTCTGGCAAAGGATCTTTTCGTCTAGCCTGTCTCGACGACTAAACGAAATATATATCTCGACGACAGGAAAAATATAGCGAGAACACTATGCTCAGAGGGTGAAAACCGTCCGACAACTTGTCAAAACAATATATATATATATATATATATATTAATTTATTATATAAAATATAGTATATATATATACTATATATATTATTTATAATGCAAACTCCTGAAAATGTCAAGGGACCGGGGCCCCCCCCCCCTCCGCGGCCCATGCCGGTGAGCGACGAAAAGGAGCATGCGGTAGGAAAAAAACATAGGTATATCTCAATCTGAGGAGAGTGTATCGATTTGTGGGAGAATAGATAGCATAGTTTGACCTGTGATGCGCTGCATATATCCCTCCCCCCCAAAAAAAAAACAAAAAAAAAAACACTGACTCAAATCCAACGATGTATCATTAGCATCGAAACAGAGATGATAGTAGACACATTCCCAGAACACAACTGTCCTCGCTTGGCACTGTCGGCGATGTTATAACTGGAGTACCGCTATTCGGTACACTTTCCGAGCGCCGCGGACACCGACTGGCGAGCCACATCTGTCGACAAATCCCGCAGAGACAGACAGCTGATCCATATCTGGATATAACGGAGTGAATTCCGTAGTCCGAGTCCGAGAACAGAATTAATGGAGCAGTCAGAGAAGAAGAGAAAGGCAATTCATGATTAGCGAAATGGGCTGGCATTAACCTGGCTCAGATGAAATGACTGGGACATCCAGCAGCGCTGGTTCTGAAAAATAGCTAGAGAAATGGAGCGAACGAGAATGAAATGCAGGGCTGAAAGCACCGTCAGGTGATTTGTGTGGTATTTCAACAGGTGGGAAGCGTCAATCGGTAATGTGTCAACGCAACTGTGCCGGTCTGAAAATTTCCACATGCCGCCAAATGCATCGAACTATGCAATATGCATTATGAATTGCAGGGAAAGTTTAATTGAAGCTCACGTTTTGGCCAAATAGAGTATACGCTGATATGGTTCAGCTAAATTCCACCAAACAAGTTCTCTAAATTAAAAACTAAATAAATAATAACTGTGAATTTAGCCAGTGCAGTGTTTTTGTTTTCATTTGTCGCCGCACCTGCAAAGTATGGCTCTGGTTACTGGCTTTGTCCCTCAAGCACTGCCATTTACCTAACCCATATACCATATATTGTCACAAAATGCGAGGCCTTGACTGCTCATTTTACCGTTGCTCTGTTGCAGCGGCAACAATTGCACAACGGCTGCAGCCTGCACGTTGCACGGTGGTCTTTCTTTCGTCAGAATCGTGTCGAGCGGGGCGGCGGCGGCGGGCCGCGGCCCTGTGGCAGCACCGCACCAGACAACGCCGCCGCATTCTGCCATGACGCCGAGAATCACGGCAAGCCGGGGCAGCAAGGCCACTCCAGCGGCTCAGTCCGCTCCCAGTCTCAGTAGCTGGAGTTCGGTGCAAGCTTCACTGGCTGCACTTCGGGAGCTCGTAAACTGAGCTGTCGAGTCAGCTCGGGAGCTCGACGACAGACTATACGCACTACGCAGGACGGCTGTCACAAAGGTCAACTAACCGGTCATCAACGCAAGCTGACAGTGACACACGCGCACACACGTGTCGTGAGGTCACTTTTGCAACATGTTCACCTTGGCTTAAACACAACCTGCGCAGCCATTGACGCCTGATGTTTCTACACTCTACAGTTATATGATCCACATATTCCAAGTGACCATCGTTGGCCCATCGTCTTTGATTGTATTGCTTGTTGTGACTCAAATAATTGCTCCCCTTTCTCCTCTGGGAACAATAAGTATTGACCACTATTCTTCAGCTATTCTTCACCTAGCAACAACCACGCTTCCAGAATGTCGGTTAAGCATACAAAAACCACCAAGTCCGCTTTAACGTTCATAACAGCGTCTATATTAATTAACCGAGCCAACACTCGAGCCCGATTTATATTAACAACGCCCCAAATAGCGTCCACCTTTTGTATCCTTGCGGAACACCTGCAGTGGCACGGCTAGGGCCAGATGCAATTGGAGCCAAGGATGCGACTTAATGTCTCCAAGAACGGGCAGAGGAACCAAAAGCCGGTACTTAGAGTACATGAACCAGTACATATATAGTGTATGCAACCACAGACTATGCCGAGGTCTCGTGGAATAAATGTGACAGAACATGTGTCTAATGTCTCTCTATATAACCGACGATCACATGATTAGGTTGGGCCAGGAAGCTCCAGAAGGGAATCCAATAAGGACTAATGAGACACATGGCAGGCTTCTTCGGTCAATAGCTGTCGCCGACTCGATCTACACAATATGTAGAATAGATCACATTTGTAGCTTCACTAGTCTCCCATACAGCACTCTTATTCAGCTAAGATTTCGCTTATTTTCAGCTATACAGAGCTGTGACTTGACTTATGTCTGACCGAACAGCAGCTACCCACTACCCAGCCCTGTATCGTCTCCTGTACCGTCCATGACTACAGGGCCGATCACCTCGCCAGCAGGGCGCCGCGCTTAGGCTCACTGAACGACAGCTCTCCAAAATTGAGAGCCTCTCTCTCGGCGGATAATTCGCCCGGATCGCCGCACCTCTGACCGTATTTGTCCGGCGCCCCGCGGCGCGCGGCTTTTAAAGCTGCTCCATCTCCATAGCTCATCAAGGGGATAGATGAGCGAGAAGGTTGGAGGACAGCTCGGCTCGGCTCGGCTCGAATCGGCTCGGCTCGGCTCGGCTCGGCTCGGCGCGGGCGCGGGCGCGGGCGCGGGCGCGGGCGCGGGCGCGGGCGCGGGCGCGGCTCCGGCTCCGGCTCCGGCTCCGGCTCCGGCTCCGGCTCGGCTCGGTGCGGCTCGGTGCGGCTCGGTGCGGCTCAGTGCGGCTCGGTGCGGCTCGGTGCGGCTCGGGTCGGCGCTGGGAGCCTACCCGGCGTCCGATAGCCGCCGGGCCGCCATGGCGTTCCATTGATAGCCGCCGGGCCGCCATGGCGTTCCATTGATAGCCGCCGGGCCGCCATGGCGTTCCATTGATAGCCGTGGACCATAGCCAATCGGCTAATGTCTGGGACGGCCATTTCCCAGGACGCTGGCTAACGCGATTACCGGTCCCGCGCGTCAGGTAAGCCGGGGTCACCGGAGCGCCATGGACACTCGGATGCAGCTCGGATGGGCTCCGATGGAGCTCGGATGGAGGTCTGGCGGATCTCTGTAGAATACAGATCGTGACGCGCTGAGACTCGCAAAGCGCTCTATCTCCTCGCTCACTCCAGGTCTATATCGAACTAGAGTGCTGCTGTAACAGCGGCAGCGCGGTGGCCATCAAATATGCAGCTCTGAATGGCCGCGCTGGGACGCTGAGACGAATTGAGAGGGCCGTTCCGACCGTCACGGCAGGGGCCACGCTCCAGCCACGGGCCGAGATGGATCGGCGGTGTAGACCCGAGGCCGCGCCGTGGGGAGCCGCCCCCGACACCGGCCGTTCCTCCGACACAGAGGTACACTCCCGGATTTATCTATCCGGCTCGGAGCGTCCCCGCCGGTCGGTCTGCTGACGCATCGCCCTGTAGCTGCGGCATGCGTTGCGACACCACGCGCATGTCCGCTCCACCGTCTCCGCTAAGCAGAAGGGACGAGAGCTGAGCAGTGATATACTGACTCTGCATCACCAGACCCCGTCAGCTCAGTCACTGCAGACAGCGGCTGGCGGGGCTGGCGGATGGCGCTGCTGCGTATCCAAACACGCCCTATCGACAATCACTGGACTACCAACCGCCTCACCGCTCGGGTGGGTTCCCGGCCGGCGGCTTGCCGGGCGCGGAGGCAGAGGCAGAGGCGGAGGCGGAGGCGCAGGCGGCAGTCCGCCCAGCTCATCAGAGGCGCGCCTGGGCGACGCCTAGCCGCGGCCCGCTCCGCCCACGTCTGCCGCGGCTCCGCACAGTCACGTCACGTCACGTCACGTCACGGTAGCGGCGCTCGCCGGCGGTGGCGTAGGCACCGCGGCGGATGCAAATGCGACGCCACCGCACGGCGGCTCCCACCATTTCGCGGCGCCGCGCGCTCGTCGTGGGAGTCCCGCGCCGGCGGCGGTGAGCACACCTCAGCCCTGTTCCCGTGCGGCTGCCGCACCGCTGCCACACCGCTGCCACACCGCTGCCGCACGGTAGCCGGGTCCGGACAGAAGCGTCAAAACACGGCCATTGAGGCCGGCGGTGGACCACGGCTCCCATCTGGCCACCGCCTGGCTCCCGTTACTCTCATCCTCCTCCTCCACTCGGGAGGGCGTGTCGGAGACTGAAGAAGCTAATTACCATTGCGTCACGCCCCTCCCACTCTCCCAGACGGCGGTGGCCGACCGACAGAGCTTCCGCTCAGCCGCCGTGATGGTATGGAGGCCGGCGACGGGTGTCGTGCGTCGCTCAGCCGGCGACAGAGGCAGAGGCGTGACGGTGAGACGCGGGTGACGTAACGGTTGTGACGCGGGTGACGTAAACGGTTGGACGCGGTTGACGAGCATCACGCAATAACGGCTCATCCAAGGCAGCCGCTCACCCACCATCGTACTGTGTAAAACTCTGCACGAGTCAGAGCGAGACCCTGAACATGCTGCCGGTTCCGCTGTTGCAGCATCACCTCGCTCCTCGTACATGCATCAAGCGTGCCGCGTATTTCGCCACTCCGCGTCGGCGCTACACACTGACAGCCGGACACGAATCAGCTGTCTGCGGGGCGGCGGCCGTACATGTGACGTCACGCGTCTCCATCTGACCGAAGTTCAAGAGGTGCTGAATGCCAGTCACGTGCGGCGTGCCGTGCGCCTCACACTATCGCATCGTCCACTCCGGTCCCGAGGAAACCAAACAATGCAGCGTCTTTGCCCCGGAACGCGACGTGCTTAGCCCGGGACGTGACGTCAACAATCCACAGCGTTACGCAACGCCCCGATCTAAAGACGACACCAATCGGAGCAAGACGTCACCAGCACCGCTCAAAAACAGGTAAAAGAGGCCACGTGCCGGCCGGTGGGAGGTGCCGGCCGTGACAATCACTCGGTTCGGCCGAGACAGTGCCGACCGTGACGTCACCAGTGCTGGGCGGCCGGCCGGCACACGTGCCTTTGTGGCGCAGCTCGCAGGGGCGTGACGGTCACCACCGCCGGCCATCTACGAGGCAAACCAGTCCGTCCAGCCAGCCAGTCAGCCAGCCGGGCCGGCGGCCGCCACGGCCAGGCAAGGCTAGCTGCTGCATCGCACGGCGGGCTGGAGCGGGCTGGAGCGACTGGAGAGCAGGTGTGTGACCAGCGGACGGCTGGTCGGACAGGGTCATTGCCAGACCACTGGAGGCCGGCCGTGAACTGTCGTGACCTGTCCGTGGGTCACGGTCCGTCGGTTGGCGAAGGCGGCGGGCTGGAGCCGACACCCGGCGGCCCGGCTGAGACAGTGGGGCTGGGTATACCGGGTGTGTGGGGCCGGTGGCGGGCGGCGCGGCGGGCTGGAGCCGACACCCGGCGGCGCCGGCTTGGACAGTGGGCTGGGTATTACGGGTGTCTGGGCCGGTCGCGGGCGGCGCGGCGGGCTGAGCCGACACCCGGCGGCCCGGCTGCAGACAGTGGGCTGGGAATACCGGCGTGTCTGGGGCCGGTGGCGGGCGGCGGCGGCGGGCTGGAGCCGACACCCGGCGGGCCCGGCTGAGACAGTGGGGCTGGGTATACCGGGTGTCTGGGGCCGGTGGCGGGCGGCGGCGGCTCAGGTGTGGCGGGCGGCGGCGGCTCAGGTGTGCCGAACGGAGGTCGGCGCTGCTTATAATAGGGTGATGTAAGGTGGTACGAAGGCGGACAAAGGTGCGGCGGGCGAGGCGCTGCGTGACGGCGATATAGAGGGTGGTAGCGCCTGTGGCGGAGACAGGCCGGCAGCCGGCGTACAAAGCACCAAAACCGGGAGGCTTCGGACAAAAAAACAATCTCAGACATTATACGGAAAGTTCTAATTTTGATCTACATTATATGTAGATGAAGGCATAATTAAGCCGGAATGCCTCATTTCATAACACAGAAGCCTAGTCTCCCAGTCTCTGTCTCCCAGACTGCCAGTCTCCCTCGGGACCTCCAGACGGCATGATGTGCTGGTACCGACATATATGCGTGACACCGCACACAACTAGTAGCGACGCACGCCACGTTGCCGGGAAGGACACGACAAATGAACAACGGCGGCTCCCGGCGGGCATTCGTGCGTCGCTGGTGGCACGCATGACCCGGCACGCTCCGCCCCAATGACTGATAAGCCGGTATCGCGGCGGCGACACACACAGACCACCGTCCTGGCTTCTGACGTCCTGCCTCGCCGCCGCCTCGCCGCCGCCTCGTCCCGCCTCGCCTCACTGCCGGCCGGCAGACTATTGTGACCCCAGCGGTCATCAGACAGCTGGCCCTTCTCGGCACGAGGCACATGCAATATTCATCCGGCAAGGTGCAGCCGGTTAGAAAGTGGAGCCGTAAAGATGACGCCGCTCTGAGTCGTGCAGGACAGAGAGGGGGACGGGAGCGGCGCGTGTCACAAGGTCAGGTCAGGTCACCTAGATCGCTCACATCTCCGACCCTGAACACCCAGCAGGAGTCGGCCACGGACGCGAATAGCACGGCGAATCTGCGCCCAGGCGAGAGATCAGAATATATTTGCGTTCGTGATGAGAAAAGGTAGGGCAGTCGGGCCGCGACAGACTTTCATCTGGTCTTCCAAGAGGTGACGGTGGGCACTGGGATAGAGGTCGCGAGCTCAGGCCCCGGCGGCCCTGCGCTCGGTCAGATGAGACCTCGGCGGGCCCGTTCTGTAAACCCAGTGGCACGTCAGGTCGGAACGGGGCTGTCAGATCAGCGAACCATGGCTCAGGATGGCGCCTTTTCCCGACCGCCGCTGTCGGCTCTCGGTGCTATTCGTATTAATATCCGTGGGCGGATTAACGGGATTTGCGCTGACGGGCAGGTTTATTTGCGGGGTTTCCAGAATATGTCACGTGCGTCACCGGCCACATCATCAGATGGGAGACACCGCCGGTTAGTCACCAGGTGATGAAGACAGATTCACGCCGCGGACAATCGAAGCCCGGACGGGTACCACGGACCACCACACAGTGAGGAATGGTACTTAGCTATCAAGCCCCGGACCCTGCTTCTCATGTAGCCTCAGGGCTTGAAGACAGCCCATCGCCCGAGGCTCGCTATATTTTAAACTCAGCTGTTCTCAAAAGCAACGTGTGCCACCAACACAGCGGTTTCTTGATTGGCCACGTACGGACACTGCAGGTCGCTGGTTGGTCGTGACGGCAGGAATCAACACATGATCAGCGGCCCTTCACTCGTGTGTGTGTGTGCGTGTGTGTGTGTGTGAGAACTGTGTGTGTGTGTGTGTGTGTGGGTTGTGTGGACAGTGTGTGTGTGTGTTGTGTGTGTGTGACTGTGTGTGTGTGTGTGGTGTGTGTGTGTGGTGGTGTGTGTGTTGTGGAACTGTGGCACGCCTTGACGTCGAGCGAAGATAGCCTTTGCCGCCTCCGCTCCGCCTCCGCCTCCGCCCTCCGCCTCCCGCCTCCGCCTCCGCCTCCGCCCCGCCTCCGCCTCCGCCTCCGCCTCCGCCTCCCGCCTCCGCCTCGCCTCCGCCTCCGCCTCCGCCTCCGCCTCCGCCTTCCGGCCTCCCGCCTCGCCTCCGCCTCCCGCCTCAGCCTTCAGCCTCAGCCTCGCCTCGCCTCCGCTCCCGCCTCCCGCCTCAGCCTCAGCCTCAGGCCTCAGCCTTCGCCTCAGTTCCTTGCCGCCTCAGCCTCAGTCCTCAGCCTCAGTTCCTGCCGCCTCCGCCTCCGCCTCCGCCTCCGCCTCCGCCTCCGCCTCCCGCCTTCCGCCTCCGCCTCCGCCTCCGCCTCCGCCTCCGCCTCCGCCTCCGCCTCGCCTCCGCTCCGCCTCCGCCCTCCGCCTCCGCCTCGCCTCCGCCTCCCGCCTCGCCTCCGGCCTCAGCCTCGTCCTGCCGCCCCGCCTCCCGCCTCAGCCTCAGTCCTGCCGCCTCCGCCTCCGCCTCCGCCTCCGCCTCCGCCTCCGCCTCCGGCCTCCGGCCTCCGCCTCCGCCTCCGCCTCCGCCTCAGCCTCAGCCTACCAGCCTCAGTCCTGCCCCTCCGCCTCCGCCTCCGCCTCCGCCTCCACCTCCGCCTCCGCCTCCGCCTCCGCCTTCCGCCTCGCCTCCGCCTCCGCCTCCGCCTCCGCCTCCGCCTACCGCCTCCGCCTCCGCCCGCCTCCGCCTCCGCCTCCGCCTCCGCCTCCGCCTCCGCCTCCGCCTCGCCTCCCGCCCCGCCTCCGCCTCCGCCTCCGCCTCCGCCTCCGCCTCAGCCTCAGCCTCCAGTCCCTGCCGCCTCCCGCCTTCCACCTCGCCTCCGGCCTCCGCCTCCGCCTCCGCCTCCGCCTCCGTCCTCCGCCTCAGCCTCAGTCCTGCCGCCTCCGCCTCACCTCCGCCCAGTCCCTGCCGCCTCCGCCTCCACCTCCGCCTCCGCCTCCGCCTCGCTCAGCCTCGCCTCAGTCCTTGCCGCCTCCGCCTCCGCCTCCGCCTCGCCTCGCCTCCGCTTCCTCCGCCTCCGCCTCCGCCTCCGCCCTCCACCTCCGCCTCCGCCTCCGCCTTCCGCCCTCCGCCTCCGCCTTCCGCCTCCGCCTCCGCCTCCGCCTCCGCCTCCACCTCCACCTCCGCCTCCGCCTCCGCCTCAGTCCTGCCGCCTCCGCCTCCGCCTCCGCCTCCGCCTCCGCCTCAGCCTCCGCCTCCGCCTCGTCTCCGCCTAGCCCCCAAGTCCCAGTCCGTGAGAGACAGTACAGTGCTGGGTGGGTGGATAAGCCCTTATTGATGATGCGCTCCGCAGTGTGGCCGACTTACCGACAGCATACCAGACAACTACAGCTGTCGCGGTTGTGTGGGCGGCACGGCGGCGCCCACGGCACCAGTGTGGCCAGACGGGGCGCCACGAAATCCTCCGACAGGTCGGAGCGACGGGTCGACAGGACGGCGTCCGGGACTCAGGCGCCTTTGTTGGCTCAGGGTGGGATCAACAGGGCTCTGGCAAGTCTGACCGATATGTTGCCGCTCATCTACCTCGACCAGGCAGTCAGATTACCGGGAAAGTTTGGCGAACGTCAGTTTAGCAACAAAGCTTTATTTCTTATCGAAACTTTTTCGTCTATCATAAGCATTCGCAAAAGAAGGATCGTGAATTCACATGCGAATGCCATTTTTCCGCCCAGTCATGTCGACTGGCCTATGAAGTGCCTCTTTTTGCACTAGAACGTTGCGTCACTGTTTCCGTGACGTAACGCTGCGCGGCGCACGGCCGACCCCAGCTCGCCGTCCGTGGCTCCCATGGTTCGCTGGAGGCCACTGACCGGCGCCCGCTCACTGTGGACTGTGGTCAGCCTAGGCCGACCCCACGGCAGGCCTGTCCCGGGGTGACGGAATAACCGGCCCGTCGACCGCCAGGTAACGCAACAAAGGCGGCCAGGTAACCCAACACAGACCGCTAGGTGCAGGACAAAGGCCGCCACAAAGGCTGGTAGACGCTGTCCAGCTATGACGCGCCACAGTCCAGTAAATCGACGGGCTTCTTATGGCACATAGACACGTTAATAGATCACAGATTGGATGACAAATAAAACAAAAACAAAGACAAACATTCGGCTAAATAGAAGGCGGCGATAGCGGTACTAGTCTTTTTAGTTAGCGACAACATAAATCAAACGTTTTCTAATGTCGCTCAAAGCCTGTGCCTGACTGATTAATTCTGGTGTTCGATCCATTTTGTCTTAAAAACTGGCCTGACGTAAAAACACTGCCCGACCCAGTCCAGAGTGTCGCAAGCCTCCTGCCGCCTTGCGACAGCCGTCCAATTTCTCCTGAGACCCTCCAGCTGGGCTACCTCAGTAGATCTCTCAGCGCCGAAAAGACTGCTTGGTCATCCTAAAAACCGCCGCATGTTTATTGCGATCGATAGCAAATCCCACTGGCCATCGACATAAAAACCTACATTGGTGTGAGAGCCAAGCCATCTCTGAAGAAGTTTCAGCGCCGGCCGTCAACGTCACATAAAACACTCGGCCCCCAGCCCAGCCGCGGACAATGAACCCTCAATTAACCCAGAGCACCACTTCATAACCGCGCAATTAGTCACACCATCCGCCGCAAAGGAGTCCGAAATCGACGTCACGGACGACGGAGCGTGACACCGCGCGGGCAGCTCGACTCTGTCCACTGCGGTGGCGACGGAGCCCGGCTCACCGGGGCCTGACCGAGTGCGCGCCGGAGCAGCACGAGGTCCGACGGAGCCAGTCGGAGCCAAGCCGAGCATGACTGCGACTGACTGCGACTGACAGGACCTGACCGGTCCCGACAGAGCTTGACGGACCGTCGAACCGACGACGACGGACCGGCCGGGCGGCGGTCACGACCGACATTCGCGGCACGGACCGTTCCGAATGGCGCGCGGCCGCCGGTCACGGCCGCCGCCGACGTTTGTGGTCTGTCGGAGCCGACGTTTGAGGTCGTCGGAGCCGACGTTTGTGGTCGTCGTAATGGGTCGGTCGCGCCGCGGCACCGCCATCGGCTGATGGACGGGACGACTGGGAGTCAATAAAGAGTCGGCAGCAGTGACAGAGAGCACTGCAGACAGTTCAGAAGTGGGTTATGGAGACGCCACTCTGGGAGAAGAGAGATTGGATGATGACGTCACCAGCGCTCACAGGAGATTGGTGGCGAGCTCGGGTCTGACCTTGGGATTTATTTTAGCGGAAGGCTTCTAACACGACAGCTCCTTACATTACCTAATGCTATTATCTGAGCCAACAAAGGCGTGTTCCCGCCTTCTCTGGCACTCCCTGCAGCTTCAGCTGAGTGCAGCAGCAGCCTAAGTCAGACCACCAAGCGCCGCCTCCGGCCCGCTTCGGGGGACTCACGAGCTCGAGCTCGAGAGACCCTTCCTCGAACCGTATCGGCTGTTTCGGAGCCTGCTTTAGCCGGTTTCATTTCGCCGCTTCCCCGAAGCCTCTGGCTCTGGCGACCTTTGCATGCAATATCGCCTGCAGTGCATGACGGAGCAGGGCGCGGCGGCAGAGCGAGCGCGCCATGCAGCACTCATTTCCCGTCGTGATAAATGTAACAGTTTGACTCCCGCAGGAAATGAGAGCTCTGCCCACTCGCGCTGCTCTCCTGCGTCCGCCGGGTCTGTCTGTCTGTCTGTCTGTCTGTCTGTCTGTCTGTCTGTCTGTCTGTCTGTCTGTCTTGTCTGTCTGTCTGTCTGTCTGTCTGCTGTCTGTCCTGTCTGTCTGTCTGTCTGTCTGTCATGTCTGTCTGTCTGTCTGTCTGTCTGTCTGTCTGTCTGTCTGTCTGTCTTGTCTGTTCTGTCTGTCTGTTCTGTCTGTCTGTCTTCTCTGTCGTCTGTCTGTCTGTTCCTTGTCTGTCTGTCTGTCTGTCTGTCTGTCTGTCTGTCTGTTCCTGTCTGTCTGTCTTGTCTGTCTGTCTGTCTGTCGTCTGTTCTGTCTGTCTGTCTGTCTGTCGGCTCTGTCTGTCTGTCTGTCTGTCTTGTCTGTCTGTCTGTCGTCTTCTGTCTGTCTGTCTGTCTGTCTGTCTGTCTGATCTGTCTGTCTGTCTGTCTTCTCTGACTGTCTGTCTGTCTGTCTGTCTTGTCTGTCTGTCTGTCTGTCTGTCTGTCTGTCTGTCTGTCTGTCTGGTCTGTCTGGTCTGTCTGTTCGTCTGTCTGTCTGTCTGTCTGTCTGTCTGTCTGTTCTGTCTGTCTGTCTGTCTGTCTGTCTAGTCTGTCTGTCTGTCTGTCTTGTCTGTCTGTCTGTCTGTCTGTCTGTCTGTCTGTCTGTCTGATCTGTCTGTCTGTCTGTCTGTCTGTCTGTCTGTCCTGTCTGTCTGCTCTGTCATGTCTGTCTGTCTGTCTGTCTGTCTGTCTGTCTGTCTGTCTGTCTGTCATGTTGTCGTCTGCTGTCTGTCTGTCTGTACGCTCTGTCTGTCTGTCTGTCTGTCTGTCTGTCTGTCTGTCTGCTTCTGTCTGCTGCTGTTCCTTGTCTCTCTGTCTCTCTGTTCTCTCTGATTCTCTTCTGTCTTTCTTCTGTCTCTCTGCTCTCTGTCTCTCTGTCTCTTTGTCTCTCTGTCTCTCTGTCTCTCTGTCTCTTCTGGTCTCTCTGTCTCTCTGTCTCTCTGTTCTCTCTTCTCTCTGTCTCTGTCTCTCTGTCTCTCTGTCTCCTGTCTCTCTGTCTTCTCTGTCTTCTCTGTCTCTCGGTCTCTCTGTACTCTCTGTCTCTTCTGTCTCTCTGGTCTCTCTGTCCTCTGTCTCTTCTGTTCTCTCTGTCTCTCTGTCTCTCTGTCTCTCTGTCTCTCTGTCTCTCTGTCTCTCTGTCTCTCTGTCTCTCATGTCTCTCTGTCTCTCTGGTCCTCTGTCTCTCTGGTCTCTCTGTCTCTCTGTCTCTCTGTCTCTCTGTTCTCTCTGTCTCTCTGTACTCCGCTCTCTCTGTCTCTCTGTCTCTCTGTCTCTCTGTCTCTCTGTCGCTCTGTCTCTTTGTCTCTCTGTCTCTCTGCTCTCTGTCTCTCTGTCTCTCTGCTCTCTGTCTCTCTGTCTCTCTGTCTCTCTGTCTCTCTGTCTCTCTGTCTTCTCTGTCTCTCTGTCTCTCTGTCTCTCTGTCTCTCTGTCTCTTGTCTCTCTGTTCTCTGTCTCTCTGTCTCTCTGTCTCTCTGTCTCTCTGTCTCTCTGTCTCTCTGTCTCTCTGTCTCTCTGTCTCTTCTTCCCTGGTCTCTCTGTCTCCTGTCTCTCTGTCTCTCTGTATCTCTCTGTTCTCTGGTCTCTCTGGTCTCTCTGTCTCTCTCGTCTCTCTGTCTCTCCTGTCTTCTCGTCTCTCTGTCTCTCTGTCTCTCTGTCTCTCTGTCTCTCTGTCTCTCTGTCTCTCTGTCTCTCTGTCTCTCTGTCTCTCATGTCTCTCTGTCTCTCCGTCTCTCTGTCTCTCTGTCTCTCTAGTCTCGTCTGTCTCTCTGTCTCTCGTCGTCTCTGTCTCCTGTCTCTCTGTCTCTCTGTCTCTCTGTCTCTCTGTCTCTCTGTCTCTCTGTCTCTCTGTCTCTCTGTCCTCTGTCTCTATGTCTCTCTGTCTCTCTGTCTCTCTGTCTCTCTGTCTCTCTGTCTCTCTGTCTCCTTGTCTCTTGTCTCTTTCTGTCTCTCTGTCTCTCTGTCTCTCTGTCTCTCTGTCTCTCTGCTTCTGTCTCTTCTGTCTCTTCTGTTCTCTCTGTCTCTTCTGTCTCTTCTGTCTCTCTGTCTCTCTTGTCTCTCTGTCTCTCTGTCTCTCTGTCTCTCTGTCTCTCTGCTCTCTCTGTCCTCTCTGATCTCTCTGTCTCTCTGTCTCTCTGTCCTCTGTCTCTCTGTCTCTCATGTCTCTCGTTCTTCTCTGTCTCTCTGTCTCTACTGCTCTCTTGTCTCTCTGTTCTCTCTGTCCTCTGTCTCTCTGTCTCTCTGTCTCTCTGTCTCTCTGTATCTCTCTGTCTCTCTGTCTCTCTGTCTCTCTGTCTCTCTGTCTCTCTGCTCTCTGTCTCTTCTGGTCTCTCTGTCTCGGTTAAGAGTGCCGAGATCAGTGGTCATTTTTAACTACAATGCATAAAAGTGTTTGCAAGAATGTATAGTGTGTCTCGCAGTTAAGTGATGAAGTTAACATTTCAAATTACGTTGCACAGATATACCAGGAGACCTGTCTGTTATCTATGCGTTGCATTATGAGTTATAACTTACCATGTATTACAAATATGCTGTGATGATTTTCAGTCGCAAAGCACAACTGAACTCAAATAGAATGATTACATACCCTGATGATTGGCAAAGCCTGACACCGTCATTACTCCGCAACATAAATAACATATTTAAATAGTGTAATTATTTAAATATATCATTTAAATTGCCGGGTAACAACGGTGTCAGGTTTTGCCAATCATCAGGCTACTGAAGTTATCAACGTATTTTGTTTAGCCATCTTTTGACACCGACCACGTCACGCTACCGGCTACCTGACGACTGACGTCATATACGGGGCAGGCGACTGTCGTGTCTCTGTGTCTCTCTTGTCTCTCTGTATCTCTGTGTCTCTATTACTCGATAGACGGGCCACAGTCCGGTCCGTGACTGTATTTCTGTGTCTTTGTGAGTCTGTGTCTGTGTGTGTCTGTGTGTGTCTGTGTGTGTCTGTGTATCTCTGTGTGTCTCTGTGTATCTCTGTCTCTGTGTATGTGTCTCTGTGTGCCTGTATCTCCAGTGTCTCAACCGTCTCCACCGTCTCCATTGCCTCCAGCGTATTCAGTGCCTTCACTGTATTCACTTTCTCCAGTATCTCCAGTGCCTTCAATGTCTTTATTATCTCCATACTCTCTGCTTCTTGGCAAACGAGTCTGTGTCAGCTCCCTCCATCTCTGGCCACCTGCCATCGTACCGTGTCGGAGACTATGTCTCTGTGTACCTAGTCATGTACCTCCACGTGCCTGCGTCTCTTCAGACGAGCCGGAGTCGGCTCCCTCCATCTCTGGCCACCTGCCCTCGTACCGTGTCGGTGACTGGCTGCGGGTCAACTGCAGCTCCGGCCCTGCCATGCCTGCCCCCGAGCTGACCTGGTACATCAACGGCGAGGAGGTGCCGCCGCACCTGGTGCGCTCCTTCCGACTCCCCGCCACCGAGTACCTGGCCACCTCCGTGCTGCAGCTCACGTCAGAGGTACGGTGCGAGTCTATAGGGGTAGCGCAGCTCGTCTCAGAGGTACGGAGATCGGATTTCCCAATATATATAATGGAGATGTGACAGCTAGTGTGGTAAGAGCAGCTAGTATGTGGCAGCTTGTACACGTCACAGAGTGTAGGGCGTAGGCGTACACATCAAATTGTATGCACATTCGTAAAAGTACACCTTTGTACGTAAGTATTCTATATTCATCCAAAGTCAGGTCACGCAAAACGGCTTTGAGACAGGCAACCTTTGCAGATGTATTAGGAACGCCGACAGTCGGTTCCAGAAATCCTCAGCTCGATATGAAAATGCCAGCTGAGTAGGGGTCAATAGGTGCTTTCTTGAACTTCAGCATCAGAGCGTAATTCCTTACCCAGTAGAGCTCTGAATGTCTTTGGGCGTCACGGAAGGCCCCATGACCTTTGCCCCCGGAGGCCCCATGACCTTTACCCCGGTCAGCTGACGAAATTTAGAGTGCGAGTAGCTGCCTCTGGTGAGACGGGTGCTACTTGTGTTCCCCAGCAATGATTTTCACAGCCAACTTGACCGCCTTTTGAATGATTTGTAGGATTGTTGACGCGGCTGTGCAGTGCGCACTCCACCCTGGTACCTAGTGCACCTGCACCTGCAGACAAGCAGATTAGGCTGGAGCACATATCATCCAAGGATAGTCATTTTGAGGACATTCGAAAGTAAAATAATCCCGACATCTATTAAGTGAAATTAGATAGCCATAGGACTTAGGAGAAAGGGCAGCATTTGTTTCATACGATCTTTGGTTTGGTTTGTGGACCAAGCACTCTATCCCCTTGGGATCATGGGGCTAATTGGAACTCTCATCCTGTTTTGAGGGTTATTATATGAGGTACGTTCGACTGTTTCAGCGGCCCGCCCAGGGATTTGACCCCGTGTCACCGGCACAGAAGACAGGATTCCTGTCCCTGCGCCACATCGCTCCGTTTTGATTCATTACTTAGAGACTGCTAACCGTGCGCCGGTATTGTCGCAGGTGCGCCACTCGTTCTTCAGGGACGGCATCATGAACCTGAAGTGTCTCAGTGCCATCGGCGACATCTACTGGAAGAGTAAAAAGACAGTGATTGCTCAGCTTGGCGACATGAACAGAGAGGCGCGCAGTCAGCTGTCAAACCGAGCAGGTGAGATCTCACTAAAGTTGACGTCTTTTCATCCAACAGAAGACAGGCGCTGATGTTTCTCTGGCGCTGGTTTATTTATCGTCGGCCGACTGTAAGGGGTGTTTGTACGGGATGCATCCCTTTCCATTGCATTTCCAAACAGTATTGGCTTTCGTAGATCGAATTTTTGCATCTGACACCTGACTCGAAATGTCTTTAGCCATAGTGCCACGATCTGTAAATACATATTCCTTCAGACAAATGCGATTCGTAGCACAGTACCCCTAAATTTTGTCCATGGGTGTTTCCTTAGCAAAAATAAGTAGCATGGGGTTAACCTCACAGTGGGTATTCAATTCACTCTCCAGTTACTGTCTCTGTCTCTGCTCCAGTTACTGTCACTGGGTGCGAACAACCTTGTTGCGACTTGTCGCTCAACTTTCAAATCCGCATTATGCTCATAGCAGGCATTGTGCTATCAAACGGCAGGACCCAGACCTGCAACATCGCCACAAGTCTCCTTTTACCCTCACAAGCAGGGTGTGTACTCCGGCTCCTTCAACATTGGTAAAAGTGGTGACAACCGCGAGCAGCTTGCACATCTTTGCCGTGTTTATCAGATCTACTCATAAGCTGTATTTGGCTATCAGCTAGTATTGACAATCAGTGCTTTGGAGCAGGTCTCGAGCTGATTGTCCGAACGTGATGCGTGGAAAAGGGGGAGAATCGTTGTTTACAATTTTGACGGCTTTCGCCATGCCTGGTTCGCTGGCAATGTACGGTCGGTGTGCGTGCACATTTTCAAGCAGTTGACTTAGTTGTATGAAGCGTAAGACAATTATGTAAAGGGCGTATATGATAGCGAAATAACAATTGTATCGGTGAGAATGCAGTATTACTAAAATACCTTTGTAACTGAAGATTTCCTGTTCCAATTCTCTGTGTCTCTCTGCTGATGACAGTGTGCGTACAATTGTTGACTGAAAAGGATGTAGGTCAGGTAATTTAAGTATTTTCAACGATGTTAGGCCTTAAATTTGGCACCTTATTACAAATAGACTAGAAAATATATACCAATATGACTGAATTGGTATTACCTAGGTTTTGGAGTCTGAACAACCCTCTTACTCTTAGTAGTAATGCTCTGGTCTTACGTGACCCTCCGGAGGAGGATAAGCAGAACTATCAGTACGACCTGAGAAGTTGTTGACGGGTGGGAGGGTAAAAGCACATACTCGTCAAGCCTGACTAGCAACTTACGTCGACATTTTTGTTTGGGGAGAGGCAATCATGTTTAGGACCTTTTGGGCGGGCAATGGCCCATAAGGCATTGCAGGTCATGACATGCAGACAAAGCAAAGGTTGGTTAAAATGGAACGTCCGGCGGAATATGAATATGCATGAAGATGATTTATTTGCCAGTGCAATGGCGCCAGTAAGGTCACCCACAGAGGCGCTGCCAGAATCGGCAAGGCGCGGAGGTGCACGGCACCCAGGGGCCCCCCCGGCAAAGGGCACACCACCCCCCCTCCCCCAAATAAAAAAAAGTGTCGCCTAAAATATTACCTCCGATTTAGGGCAAACTATATACAAGGGCCATAAAAAGTCCGCAAAAGTGACGTCGCTGATAATGTCAGTGTGAAAAGTCAGTCCAATGGGGGCCGTGCCCCTCTGCCCCCTGCATCCCCTGGATGCGCCCCGGTCACCAATGAATGCGACATCCAACTCTCAGGGAAGCTCTCTGTCCGGCCTCACAATATCCGTTAACTTCTACCTACTACTTCTACTAATAAATGCCAATTGAGCGGCTGAGCGGAGATTGGCGAAAATTAGAGCCGGTAAGTAGTAATATTTTGGGTACTATGTCACGAGAATGAATAGCAATGCAACATATCAATCCTATTTGATTGGCGCTTGATATCTCCTAGGCAATCATGGCGATACATTTATATTATTTCCACGCCGGGTAATGGCACTAGAGATGCACTGGCATCGTTTCGAGCAGGCCGTCGGCCGGCGCGTAATCACCGGAGTTGACTTCGCGCACGTGTGTAAGCATAGCAAAATGGGTCTGATTGCTGTTCTTTCCAGGCGAATCCGGCAGCAACGCATGATTTGTGAATAGACGCATGTTCTAAGTTTGCTAATCGACGTTAACAATGCAACAAAGCGCGATGCTGAGAGGAAGGCACGCACGCACTAATGTATTGTGTACGGCGGCCGGCCGGCCGCGTCCCCCGGTTTCACGTCACAGCGACTTCGGGGTCGCGGCAACTAAATTAGTGCTGTCACCACTTATGCGGCCGGAGTGTTCTACCTGGTTTATACAGCCTTGCTCACAAGTCAATCAAGTTAACTTTCACTCACTGTTCTGAGCCAAAAGCACTCCTGCCTCTACATGAGCATGACCCATTGACCCAGACATCAGTAGCCACCTGCGCCAGCTGCAGCGCAGCGGTCAGTCGGGTCAAGGTCACCGGCAGTCGGGTCAAGGTCACCGGCAGTTACCAAACTGCGTCCGCTGCACTTGTCAGCGCCGACTCTCAATGTGGTGTGCAAGTTTCGTCCACGCCACACTACCTAATGACGCACAGCAATTACGCACCGACCTCATCAGCGTCGTTTGTGCCCACAGATGAGAGACGAGCGATTTCGCCGCTGCTGGCCGCCCTGGCACTGGCGACGCGACTGTTGTGAGCTGCCGCAGCTCCGCGACGAAGATGGACCGCTGACAGTAGGCTGGCTAAGCTCTACTGTTCCAGCTGTACAGAACTGGACGGCCCGCGGCCTGTGGTGGGGTCGGGGACGGCCTCCAGGTGCTCAAATGTGACCCCGTGCGGCAGGTAAACCTGGCCGAGATCAGAGGTGGACTCGTGAGCGAGGCAGGTGGGCCCTATCCTGCAGAGGTCGAGAATGATGCGGAAATGACGGACGGACGGTGTGGAGTTTCATCGTTCGGCGATCTTAGCTACGTCCGTGGCTTAACATGCTGTTGTTGCTGCGAAGAATGAAAGAGTGTAAATACAACGGAAGTGTCGGAGAGCATTTCAGAGCTCGTCCGGCGTGGTGCTGACATTGCTATCAGATTCACTAAATGTTATTTACGATGTGGTGCAATAAACGTGGAAATAGTCAATAGATGGAGTTTAACTTGCAGCCAATAAATGACAGCGAATAGCTGTCAAAATGTTCCAGTCATATTGTCTTCAATGAAACAACATTCTGTAGTTTCCTCTTTGTGAGAATAACCCTGAAAATGTCTGACTCCTGGTACACCAAGTCGTTTTGGTAAAATACGACTCTGTTAGCTGACTGCCCGACATCTCGATAAGCGCCTGCATCCCGCAGCTTGAAGTCACCTGGCTGCAGCTCGAGCTACAGCTCACATAACCAATGCGAACTAAACTGGCAACACATTGATAGGAGTTGAGCTATATCAACAATTAACATTTTGAAGTCATGGGAACGATCTACGGCAATAGGACGAGTCGGCCGGTTACCTGAGAAACGCTGTTTTATCTATTTACTATTGTATTGGTGCATACTGCATAGTTGCATAATAAAGTGCATGGTCTTGACTCTAGATACTGTGTTAAAGCGGCTAGCGGCAGTAAAGGTGCTTCCCAGTTAATTCATCTATTCGAGGTATAAGTTAATATATTCCGAATTCCTTCTAATTTCCCCACACTTCTAAACTATGGGCCGTTTAACGCACAAAGCCCTTTGGGTGAGCGCTGGCAAACAAACAGCGCAACACTAGACTAGAGACGATTTCTGCGTTAACAGCACCATGTTTTTGTTTTGTTTTTGTAACTGTGTTTATCTTTACGGTGACGTTTGAGTGAATGAAATATATTGTGATGCGGATGTTGCCCACGCGTTACCCAATGCATGTTGTGTTCAAATAGTTAAGAATGGGTATCAGCTCCACAAATTGTTTGATGTGCTTTAACCCTATTCCCTGCGGGCAGCTAGAATTACGTTAACTTGAGGGCGGCAGATTCTGCCCCCCCCCCCTCATAGATCTTGGGAACTGCTGCGCCGATTTCGATGGGACAAACACCATTCGATTCGTCGTGACAATATCTTTCTTTTTGGAGCCCGACATTTCTTTTTTGCTTACAAATGGGGGCCAGGGGGCAAACAAATGCGAAAATTTATGGTATTTTTTAAAGGTCATTTCGGCCATGTGGTTAAATCGATTTGCGTGAACGAAACTTTTTGAGCTTCCGATGGAGTGGTCTTCAATATATGAAATAAAAAAATACCAAAATGAAGAATCATAGGCGTACTCAGGGCTTACAACTGGGACTATCTGATAATAGATATGTGCTGTTCGTGATTGTTTAGAACGATAGGAACGTCACATGTGGGCTTTGTTTTTTTAGACGACGTAAGAAGGAATGAAGGGGTGACAAGCTATCAGGTTTTGTTGAAGCTTCTTTGATTACATCGTTCCTCGGTTCATTGACCATTTTTCCGAGCACCGTTACCAATCACACTAGCCAGGGAAAAAGTGGCACAAGACATGCTTCATCGTCAAACATGCGACGTTTATAAACTCGAGTCTAATAAATAGATGACAAACAACTGATGCTTACGGATCATCTATGTATAACATATATGTAATAGTATACATCATGACATAAGCAGAGCACTTCAAACCACTTGTCATGTTTTTGAGTGTCTTTATCTTTGTTTTTGTTTTTGTTAAGTCTTTTTTCTATACCTTTGTTATCCTGCGCTTGCAGTGCAAATATAATTATTGCACTTAATTTATTCATACGTATCACCAACGGGTAAAACACCCACTAACAGATGAATTGCGAAACAATGCAGACAAATGAGAACCAATTAAGCATCCAGACTTGTTTTACTTCGCACTCACTTTGGTCTATCTTGGGATGGATCTAATAAAACACTATAAGTGGGGTTTATAACTCAGAGAAGTCGCGGCTCTATTGTATGAAAGGCTACATTATAGACAGCATACAATGCAATGCATGAACAGAAAACAGCGGATCAGTCAGACAGAGTCGACCTCAAACGTACCTTAACCCGGCATTGACTGGGGTCTCAGCCGAACGCCATTGGCGGGGGGGGGGGGCGAAATCAAGCTGGCAGCGCCCCGAGCGGCAGTCCGTGTTATTCTCCGAAACAAAAGAAAAAATCGCAGAGCGAGAGACGGTGATAGGAACAGGGTCAATCGGAAGCTCGGAGTCAAACGGATCAATTCTTAAGCGCAACTCGAAATTTTATAAAATAAGGTGGCATATGTCAGGCGTGCAGCAGTGCAGAGGATCAAAGAGGTCAAAGGTAAGTTATTTAAATATTTTGTTCAGAGAGAGGATTAGCCATAGGGCTGTTCCCCATCCTACAAAGCCGTGATTATGTGTTGGAGACGGAGGAGATGTGCAATGCTTTCTCGCGCGAAAAGATGCGTCAAAAATGTATAGTGCATCGGATCGTCGCTTATAAGCAAAAATCGAAAGATTTGTAGGGCAAAGCGTCAAGGTCAAGGTCAGGTCAAATCAGGTCACTATTTGCAAGAGATCATGCGAACGCACATGTTTTATGGGTTATTCTACACAAAAACCTCGACTTATAGCAGCCATTTTCAGGTCTGAGCCCGATATAAGGTTTAAGGTCAGGTCATAAGAGGTCAAATTTAGAAATATAAAAACAATAAATTAAATTGCATAATATAATCCAGTTTTGTCTCAGCAAACACAGTGAGGTACCAATTTATTTTGTAATTTATCTGGTCGAATAAAGCCCCCAAAAAACCGTATTTTCAAAAATGACGTCATGAGGTAATCATACTTGGGAAGCAATCAGTGATTCAAAAATAGAGATATGGCTTTTTAAATTCGGTTTGGGTAATGAACATATGTGGTTCTCTTACATATCTTCCTTTTTTTCTTTCTTAAAAAAATTGTGATTTTGTGGTCAATTTTTCCAAAAATTGATTTTTTGTTTTTTGGGATAAAAAAAAATCCGAGATAGTCATTTTATACCCCTTGCAATTTGCGATCTTTCGACGTTTTTGAATTGCATTTTGCTCAAGGAATCGTCTATTTACAGCCTGTTAGAGCTTAGCTGATATTTGCTTCAAAGTGGTGTGTAGTGACGTCACTAAATTCAATATAACTAAAAGAAATCGACGATTTAAAAAAAAATGCATTGAAGACGCCAAATTGATGTAGAATAAGGTACCTGAAGTTTAGCGTTGATATCGCTGTTGGTTTCTGAGCTATTGTGAAAATCCCTGAGGGGGGCGTTTCCCCCCCCCAGCCAATGGCGGGTTAAAGGGACACTGCCACCTTCCAAAAGTTATCAAATGTACGCTGTTTGTTGTGCAAAATATGAAGTAATTACTGCTGAACACGATTATGACATTTGTTTCTCACAAACATTGCTCAATTTCATAAAAAATGCGGTTAATATTTGGGTTGATGATGTCATATGAAGGAATATTTGGGAAAAAAGAAAACCTTCACGCTGCCATAAGTATGACTAGTGTATGGCTAATGTATGGCAAGGTTAAAGCAAGTCGACTGTAATAAACATTAAGCAAAGAAGAGGCGACGAACATCGGCTCAGGGCCCCCATCTCAAAATAACTTGGGACTGGGGATGTTACAGATGGGCATTCCAATGGACAAAAGATCGACCAAAAATCTCGAAATAACCCCTATATCTCAGATTTTCCAATAAAACTGTATCTAAAGGGGTTATCTGAGCCCGTAAGATTTCAAGCTTGTGACATTTTCAGTCACTCGTCCGACAAAGGGTTTTTTTAGTTATAGCCTCCGACAATTATTTCGATTTGGCTCAAACCTTTAATTTTCAGAAGGGCCGATATCTCCCAATGTAAATATATGGGAGTCATATAATCCTAGTATACTCATTAGAATTGCATCATAAACCATAGATTAATGGATATAAGCATTTTCGAAAAAATCTCAAATTTTTTGGAAATATTCAAACGTGATTTTAACGATAAAATCAACGTTTTGAAGTAATGTGGCCACTACTAATTATGCATGTTTGTTCTTGGTTCAGCATTGGACTTAGAATAATATATGCCATCGATAAGTAAATTATTGGAGATAGACTTTTTCTCTAAATATTTTATTTTATTTTTTAATTTATAAAAAATAATGTGTCACCCAGCACAGTATTTCATAATAACTTTCACTTTTATTTTAACTTTGAAGACGTTAAGTGTGTTGGAGAGCTCAACTGGTAAAGATATATATTTGCCTCATAAGAGCTGCATTTGATGATACATAGCCCGCTGCCCGGGCCGGGGGGTGTTTATGTAGGTTCCTTTCGCTCGTCCCTACTCCGATCACTCCAACAGGCGAAACACGACGTTGCAGACGACTGTATTGCAGTCAGGCAACAACAGCAGCAACGAGACAGACACTAAGCAGCGTCCTCAACCACTGCTACCGCCTCGGACCCGTCTTGCCGCACCCCCGCCCGGTCGGCCGCGCCATGACCCCATGTCCGCCCGAAGCCGGTCACGCTGCACTGGCGGACCCAGGCGTCACCAGCGTCCGGTCGCCCAACCAGAAGGCGCATCTCAGGCACTCACTACGGGTAGGCGCCCCAACCACTCGCTGTCCCCTGTTATAGGATCGAAGCTACCGGGCGCAGCCAACATCCGGCAGTCTGATGGCTATCCTGGCGTAATCCCTCGCCGAGAGGTGGACGCCATCGGCCTCGAAGAAGGTCCCGAGCCGCCCTGGCCCGTCAAGCAGGTACCCGGCTCTCGCGACGCCGCCGGCCGCGTCGCGCTTCGGCCACGACTCGGCGCCCGATCGGAGATAAATCACGGTTCAGCGCGCGGCGCCGCAACGGCGCGGCGTTCCACGTCGCCATTGGGTGCGAGTTGTATAAGCTGCCAGGCAGCCGTCTCTTCGCCACTCCCGGCTTGTCCGCTCGGTGCGTTCCCGCGACGGTGCCTCCGGTGTCGGCCGAACGACCACCACTTCCCGACACCAGCCGGCCCATGTTCTTCACCGCCCCGTGGATGGCGTCCCAGTCTGCGGTCTCCATTGCGGCCGGCCTGCTTCTCCGGGGATAAATGTCGTTCCCCCCAACCAAAACACAATAGCCCGGGGCACACCGCCTGCGGACTCGACTCTCTTGGTCCAGTCCTGGGTCACGGTGGAGAGGGAGGATACACACCCCGTCCAAGTCTTATCATGTGGGACCCATGTTTCCACTCGCCAATCACACTTGCCGATTCAGCGAATTTCCGCACGCACCGGACCATCGAGTTCACGATGACCAGCGCATGCGTCGTCCCAGTCAACCGGCTTCCGCCACCCAAGGGTATCTGCCACTCATCGGCCTGTCAAGCAGCCTCCAACAGGGGCGCCAAAACAAACGCCAGCGCCGCCCAGCGGCGACAGCCATGGCCTCCTCCTCCCCCAACGCCAACGGCTCCTGCCAACCACACGTTGCCTGTCGGCATCACTCCACGGGTGCGCCGGCAAACCGCCAGCAAACGCCCGTGGCGGAGCCATGACCTCCTCACTCCACGTCCATCAGGATTCCTCCGACTCCTGCTCCAAGCACACCTCGTCGTCCTCCAATTCTTGCCGTCCCGGTGTTTCCAGCCTCCAGAGTGGGCCAATTCCTACCAAGAAGTCGCCCAAGATTCTGGCGGAGGACATCGTCACCTGGTCCAACGTCCTCCAGCAGGACCTCGTCCATCGGTCTGGAATCAAAACTAAATTAAAACACGTTAAGCAATAATATACATAATGTACACACGGCCACAGAACAAGAGCACGCGTCATGTATCCAGATGCTCAAGTCTGGGAGCCAGCTTGATACAATACGACGGGTCGGGATACACGACCGGACCGTGTAATGTATGGTGTGGCGGCAGGATCTGGGACATTTGGCATGTTTACGTACCTCATGGTTCTTGGATGCTGCTTCCTCGTGGGTAGGGAGCCTATGCACGGGGATGCCAACAACGATCAACGGTAATGAATAGCTATTTTATGACTCTGTTCGTCCTAGTGTGACAATATCGGTAAACATTTTTGTGAGCATGGGTCGTTCTCTGGCGCACGCCAGCCAACCTGCCCGTTCTATCCCCTGACCTCCGGACGTCGCAACAACACCTATCTTGCTACACTGTCATCGACCAGTAATCCGGTTCTCGCGGCTNGTTGCTTGGTTTGGAAGTTAACAGGGGGTCCCTCCTTTCCCACACTCTCGCAGGCACGGCAGCGGCTGCGCTCGCGGCGGGCGGCAGAAATAATATAATCACCCCGCTTGGGTGCGGTGGCAAGTTAAGGCAGAAAGTTTGACTTGCCACAGCAAGCCAAACCATTGAGGTTCACTATAATGCTCGTACTTCTTGGTTATCGTGTGTTATTAATTAGATCGGCTCCATCAAAAACTGCATTCAAGTTTTTGCTGACATTTCTGTTACGTCAACACAAATTGTCATTAAAAGCATGAAAACCCCAACTTTTAGTTTTAAATTTGATTTCACAGTGTAGCCAAGGTTCCATTTTACCCTTAAAACATACACATTTTGAATCTTTTGTTCTATCTCATTCGTCATTACATCGTAAACATACATCGTTTTCGCGAGCCGTGGACTCCCTGCTGTAAGCTATATACAAAGTTCCGTGTTTCGATGCCGTTTATACCTCCATGTGTGATTGCACTAAACAACTATTATCATATTCTTAGTCCATGGTCAATTCTGAACATTTTCATGTATTGAAATGGGAAAAAATCACTCCGATCGATTATGGCGGGCTAGATCGGGCTTGTGGCCCATAGTGCGGCGGCGGAGGAGCACCTCAGTCTGATACGGGGGTGAGTCCTACACGGCGGAGGCTGGCCAGGGCGGCTACGTGGCGAGTGACAAACCGACACTGCTGTCGGAAGTGATCCGGATCTACAATGTGATCCTGACCTGGCCGTTGGCAGCTGACCTGACATCTGACCTGACATCTGACCTGACATCTGACCTGACATCTGACCTGACATCTGACACTGACATCTGACCGACATTCTGACCCTGAACAATCTGACCTGATATCTTTGATCTGACATCTGACCTGACATCTGACCTGACATACGTGACCTGCATTCTGACCTGACATCTGACCTGACAGTTCTTGACTTGACATCTCAGTTGATGTCATTTTCCAAATTTCCTGACAATACCAAACAGGAAGGCATTTTGGTTGTCCAAATATTGGACCGATTTTGGCTTGAGGCCAAAATGTCCAGATTTTGACGGATTTTTTAAACAGTATACTTATTGTAAACAAGACTTGGATGTGCACCGAAATGCTGTCCAACAATTTATAAGCCTACCGTCCGGTTAACCGAATCGGTCACCAAAATTTTTTCGGTAACCAAAATTTTGGTTATCGATTGACATCCTGGACCTACATCTGACACTGACATCCTGACCTGACATCTGACCTGACATCTGACCTGACATCTGACCTGCCAGCTGACGGCTGACGGCTGACGACTGACCTGTCTCTCGGTCCGGCAGGTACGATGTAATCCTGGACTGCAGCGGAGGTCATGGGGAGCGTCACATCCCGCTGCTGAAGCCGTGGACGTACAGCAAGTACGTGACGCTGTCCCCGCCGCTGCTGCGAAACTTCGACGACGCAGGACTGGTGGTCGGCGGTGTGAAGAACCTGGCGGAGCTGGTCCAGAGCAACATCATCAGCCACAGTCAGGGCCGCAGTCACAGGTCAGCCACAGCCAGGGCCGCAATCACAGGTCAGATACAGCCACAGCCAGAGCCGCAGTCACAGGTCAGATACAGCCACAGCCAGGGCCGCAGTTACAGGTCAGATACAGCCAGGGCCGCAGTCACAGGTCAGATACAGCCACAGCCAGAGCCGCATTCACAGGTCAGACACAGCCACAGCCAGGGCCGCAGTCACAGGTCAGATACGAGCCCACCCCAGGGCCCAAAGGGTCCCAACCCCCCCAGGTTCAGATACAAGCCACAGCAGGGGCCGCAAGGCACAGGGTCCCCAGATTACCAGACACAGCCAGGCCGCCACTAAGTCACAGGTCAGATTACAGCCGACAGCCAGCGGGCCGCCAATTCCACAGGTCAGTACAGCCAGCCGCCAGACGGCCGCCTTAGCCACAGAGTCAGATACAAGCCCACAGCCAGGGCCGCAGTCACAGGTCAGACACAGCCACAGCCAGGGCCGCAGTCACAGGTCAGACACAGTCAGGGCCGCAGTCACAGGTCAGACACAGTCAAAGCCATGGCCGCAGTCACACGGTCAGAGATACCAGCCACAAGCCAGCGGCCGCCAAGTCACAGGTTCAGAATACAGCCACAGCCCAGGGCCGCATCACAGATCAGTTCAGATGCAGCCACAAGCCAGGTGGGCCGCAGTCATCCCAGGTCAGACACGCCACGAGTCAGGGCGCGCAGAGGGAGTCACAGGTCAGATACAGCCTGAGGGCGGCCCGCGGCGCGCGGTCACAGGTCTCAGGATACCACCACAGTCCTGGGCCGCATCACGGCTTCAGACACAGCCAGGGCCGATTCACCAGGTCAGATAGCAGCCAGGGCCGCAGTTCACAGTCAATACAGCCACAGCCAGGGCTGCTACTGAGTCACAGGTCAGATTACAGCCACAAGCGCAGCGGCCCGCAGTCACAGCGTCAGATAAGCCACAGCCAGGGCGTTGCAGTCACACGGTCAGATACCAGCGCACAGCCGATGGGGGGCCGCAGGTCACATGGTCAGATACCTAGCCATCAGTCAGAGTGCCGCGATTCACAGGTCAGATACAGCCCATGAGGGCCTGGTCACAGGTCAGAACAAGCCACAGCACGACGATAGGCCGCTAAGTCACAGGGTCAGACACAGCCACAGCCAGGGGCCGCAGTCAACCAGGTCAGGCCACAGCCACAGCCAGGGCACGCTAGTTTACAGGTCAGATTTACAAGTCAGGCCGCAGGTCTCCACCAACGGTCAGAGTGCAAGCCAGCAGCCAGCGGCCGCACAAGTCACAGGTCAGCGATACAGCCAGGGGCCGCAGTTCACAGGTCAGATACAGCCCAGGCCCAGCACAGTTCCAGATACAGGCCACAGCCAAGAGCCCCGCAGTCACAGGTCAGATATTAGCCATAGCCAGTTGGCCGCGAGTCCCACAGGTCAGATACAGCCACAGCCAGCGCCGCGAAGTCCTCACAGGTCAGACACACCACAGCCAGGGCACCCGCAAGTCACCAGCTCAGACCCAACAGTTCAGTGCGCGCAGTCACAGCGGTCAGACGACAGTCAAAGCCATGGCACGCAAGTCACAGGATCTGCAAACATATAATCGCTCTACGGTTACCCTAGATTGGTATCTACGAGAACTGCATCTATGTGAGATGTAGAAGCATTGACATATTGGAAGAACAACTGACATCGGAAGTGTTATTAATATGACTTCTGGTCTTTTCCTGTCTTCAGTGAACCAATTTTATTGTCGATAATCTGACGTCACATTTTATTTCTTCCATATGACACGACTGCAAGCCGCGTTACTGTCTTTGTTAAGAACAAGCCTACCGGAGACAAGGGAGGTTGCAATGGGTGCGTTTTGAATTTTGTCCTAACTGGTATCTATCTACCTTTATTCCAGATGGGCTTTCTTCATGCCAAATGGATCTGCTCTGGGTCAAATCAGGGACCTTGTGGACGATGGCAAGGTATGTTTGAACAAAAAGGAACTCCGTTTTCACCATTGTGGTACCCAATCAGACTGAATCAAACATAATCATACTGATCAAATTTCCTTGTAATCGAATGTATGGCTAAACGAAACAACCAAATCAGGCTAAATGGGCTCCGATCGATGCGTTATGGACATTCTCATTTTGCAATGGGCGCATTTAAAATGACGACAAATCCAATATTTTGGCAACTTATTCAAGAAAAACATTCTTCGCCCTTAGCCGAAAATCGGGCCCAAATTATCGGACCTAATTCTACCGTTGTACCATTTTTGTTTAATCACATTGAGCACATCTTAATTTTGTAAAACACGGTAATTCGCTTGGCCCCTCCCCATTTCAATCTGTTGATAGCGCTCGGTGGAGCGGGTTAAAACATCGTCAGACGCCTAAAAATGCTTAACTGCACAACACGCCATGCACAATTTAATGATAGATGTAGTGTAAATATCCGATAGTTTGAAAGCAGTCTTGATACATTTGAGTAGTACCGAGGCGACGAGGTTTCCTCTCTGAAGACACTTTAACGCACTTTGGGTACGAAGTACGGGTACAAAGTACGGGTACAAAGTACGGGTACAAAGTACGGGTACAAATACGGGTACAAAAGTAATGGTTACAAAGTACGGGTACAAGTACGAGTACAAAAGTACGGGTACAAGTACGGGTACAAAGTACGGGTACAAAGTACGGGTACAAAGTACGGGTACAAAGTACGGGTACAAAGTACGGTACAAAGTACGGGAACAAAGTACGGGTACAAAGTACGGGTACAAAGTATGGGTACAAAGTACGGGTACAAAGTACGGGTACAAAGTACGGGTACAAAGTACGGGTACAAAGTACGGATACAAAGTACGGATTACAAAGTACGGATACAAAGTTACGGGTACCAAAAGTACGGTTACAAAGTACGGCGTACAAAGTACGGGTACAAAGTACGGGTACAAAGTACGGACAAATACGGTACAAAGTACGGGTACAAACGTACGGGGTACAAAGTTACGGGTACAGAAGTACGGGTACAAAGTACGCGGTACAAAAGTACGTTACAAAGTACGTTACAAAGTACGGGTACAAAGTACGGGTACAAAGTACGGGACAAGTACGGGTACAAGTTACGGGTACAAAGTACGGGTACAAAGTACGGGTTACAAGTACGGCTACGAAGTACGGCTACAAATTTACGGCTACGAATACTGCTTACGAAGCTACGGCTACGAAGTACGGCTACGAAGTTACGGCTACGAAGTACGGCTACGAAGTACGGCTACGAAGTACGGCTACGAGTACGGGCTACGAAAGTACGCTACGAAGTACGGCTACGAAGTACGGGCTACGAAGTACGGCTACGAAGTTACGGCTACGAAGTACGGCTACGAAGTACGGCTACCATGGATGAGTTCTCATCCATGCGGCTACGAAGTACGGCTACAAAGTACGGCTACGAAGTACGGCTACAAATACGGCTACGAAGTACGGCTACGAGGTACGGCTACGACAAGCCGATTAAATTGTGATGCTTAATTTATATCCCAGAGAACACAACAGTTTAAGTAAGAAAAGATCATGGAATCTTATAACATTTTTTTTACCATCAAAATATAGCATCCGTCTTATTACACCTATGTTTCGGCTGATAGTGTCATTTTACCAAGAGTCTATATTATACCAAGAGTTACGGGAAAAGGCGCTGGTGACCTCAGATGACCTCAGCTGACCTTGCTACAATGACCTTGCTTACTGGCCAACAATTGCACCTGGGTCATCAAAAATAATCTGCTGAAATAAAACGATCCTGAAATAATTTGGCTGATCCAATGCATATTCTCTGAATAAGAAGCATTTATTTATTCAAAATCGTAGAAAAGAAGAAATGCGAAGCATTTATGCATTTCTGCATTTCTGAGGTTCCCAGATTTACACTGGGGCCTCGGTCTTTTTTATTTATTTTGTCTAAAATCTGATTTTTTACCGCAGGTTCCTCGAAGTATCTTCTTCATTTCGGTTGGAAAAATTTCACTCACAATTTTTTTTAAGTTGGTCAAAATTTCAACAACAAAAAATGTAAAAAAAGTTATTTTAGAAGGCTAATTTTGGAAAAATGTTGATGTTTTTTTGTCTCATCTTCAATTTTGCTTGAAAATTTACTCGACAAAACCTTAAAAATCGGTTAAAAATGCAAAAACGCGGAAAAAACACGTAAAATTGCACAAAAATGCAGTTTTATAGCTTGAGAAATTGTATTTGGCTCCAACAAAATATTATATTCTAGTGTGTTTTCACCTCCTCTTCAATTTCGTTGTTGAAAGTTTTCTCTAAAAATGTCTATAAATCGGTCAAATTTGCAAAAAAAAACGGATATTACATCATTGACAATGTATTAGCAATGGGCCAAACAGCACTATACGTGATAACGTGAACCAACATGAACCACAAGTTAACAACACCGAAGCAGATACCCTGTCGGACTTGCCTACTGCCTTCTTAGACGCCGCCACCCTGCATGCAAAGGAAGAACAACGTATGCAAATGTTTTTTATGGCAAGTTAACTATAAGTATATCGTATGATTTTGAAACCCAAGCTAATGCGATCAGCATTAATGGCCTCTAGTATATTTTCCCATTGACTTATAATGGGGAGGTCACGAAGCCGACCTGACCTTAACTCGCCAGTGACCAGCGGCCACCAGACCCGGGTTGACGTGGGCGTGACAGACAGAGGATATTGGACCCGGCAGTCGAAATGATAATAAGTGATTTGTACAGACTATGACCGCATGTCCCTCTGTTCCGGTCTCCATTCAGATCCGGCCGGTGGTGCACAACGAGGTGGCTTTCGAGCAGCTGCCGGCCGCCTTCAGTCTTCTCATGGACGGTCACAGCCGCGGAAAGACAGTCATCAGGGTGGTGGGTGAGCCTCCCGAGCCCTCCGCCGGCTCCTCGGAGCCTCCTGAGACCCCGCAGTCAGAGACGGGTACGACACGCGGCGACCGCAGCGACGCCTAGTGGCCGCCGTGTTAACTAAGCCGGCCTGGAGACGCCCCGCGACTGTGGCGCCATCTCAACAAGGCGACTGGTGGACGCTCACCCGCCGAGCGGAACAAGCATGTGATGCCTGTGATGGTCTCAAGATATCGTGCTGAGTGCGCGGTGTACATGCACGGTATACGCACGTGTATGCACGCCTGAGCGTTTAATGTACCGAGTGTGTGGTGTGTGCGCTTGTGATGCTGGTTTATGTGTAGCTACTGTATGTCGACACGTCCGAGTGTTGTTGGTGCTTGTGATTAGCTCGGTGGACGTGACCGCAATAAACTGCCACTGTCGACAGCTCAGAGCGTCTGTAGTGAGGGAGAAGGGTTTTGGCACGACTGCGGCGGGTCGAAATTTCGGACTACAAAAACACGGTTGCGACGACGTGCGCACTGCAGTTAGTTTGGCCATGCCATGATAATGTCATGCGCCCAACCTTTTGACCGCTCGTGTAGCTCAGTCGGGAGAGCGCTGGACTTACGGTCTGATCCTGGTCTGATCCTGGTCTGATCCACCTGGGCTACGTGGGTTCGAATCGCTTCATCGCTCGCTATTTGTACTCGCCAGTGGCAGCAGCCGAGTTCAAGGTCAGATGAAGCCAGTCCGGTCATCACGAACGAGTGTATGGTGGGGTCAGATCCTGCGCAGACAGCTCTGCTTAGCCGTGGGCCTTATCTCATAAATCCATGCAATCAAAATATTCGGACCTCATTTATTAACCTGACATTAACTCCCCTGGTGTTTTACGCCCCTGAATAACTTTCGTAATAGCTCAAAACCGCTATAAATGTGAAACTTTGGGTACCTTCTCCTACATTGATTGGACGTCTACTGTGATAAACAAAGTAGTTTCGTCGAACATTTTCGCAATAGAGCAGATGTAGTGAAGTCACTACATACCGCCACAGCTGTGCTCGCGCGCCACCGCCGCGGGCACGGTTGTGACGGAGCTGCCCCGTTTCCGCCTGGCTGTTGCACGGCGGCTCTTCCGCTATAGGGCCGCCGTGTCCTGGAACGCGCTTGATATTGACCTGCACTTGATATTGACCTAATCTAAAAAGAGACTGAAGTAATTTCGATAGAGCTTGTCTCGAGCTATCCAACTCCGTTCTTCGCTTGTCGTACGTTGCGTGGTTTTCGAGATCATAGGAAGAGGGGCGAAATCCACCTCCTCCTCCTCCAGGGCGTGCCGTTATCAGAGGCCCTCCAGGGCGCGATGTGTTAATATAAGTGTTTTATTTACCAAAATTAAAAGTGAAGTTATACTACCTGTTCTGGACGAAATGATGATTGTGGCTGGTGTGGACAGCCGGGCGATCGGGAGGTCTGAGGTTAACTAGCTGTTTGCCCTTCCCACACCGGCGAAGCCCGACTACGTCCGGAAACAACCAGCGCTCCCGCTGCCGAAGATAGTGAGCTTCAATAGTGACTCTTCTCGCGCCGGCGACCACTCGGGCTACAGCGTGTCTGGGTCAGCGCTTACCTCTTTGTCTCGTTATCGTCTCGTGTCGAGCCCACGGCGGGCACGTCAGTACCTCGATGGGACCCGTAGGAGGCGCACACGACGTGAGCTCCCGTCCCGGTGCTCGTGCTGCGTAAGGACCCGTAGGAAGCGCACACGACGTGAGCTCCCGTCCCGGTGCTCGTACTACTTAGGGACCCGTAGGAGGCGCACACGACGTGAGCTCCCGTCCCGGTGCTCGTACTACGTAGGGACCCGTATGAGGCGGCACCACGACGTGAGCTCCCGTCCCGGTGCTCGTTACTTACGTAGGGATCGTAGAGGCGCCACGAGTGAGCCCCGTCCCGGTGCCCGTACTACGTAGGACCGAGGAGGCGCCACACGAGTTGAGCTCCCTTCCCGGTTGCTCGTACTACGTGGGACTCGTAGGAGGCGCACACGACGTGAGCTCCCGTTTCCCGGTGCTCGCTACTACGTAGGACTCGTAGGAGGCGCACACGACGTGAGCTCCCCGGTCCCGGTGCTCTACTACGTAGGGACTCGGTAGGATGGCGCACACGAACGTGAGCTGCCCGTCCCGGTGCTCGTTACTACGTAGGGACTCGTAGGAGGCGCACACGACGTGAGCTCCGTCCCGTGCTCGTACTACGTAAGGGACCGTAGGTCACAAGGAGCTCCGCCACGGGTTTGAAGTTTGGGGGACGTGGACTCATGAGGTCCAACGAGATATAGGGACTGAGCAGGGCGACAGCCAATCTTCAGAAAGGGGGTTGGTAGAACCAGTTTATGGGTGTCCCAAAAAATTTTTCCCTCTGAATATGAAAAACTATGCGGATTTGGGCCACTTTATTTTGCGAGACCCCCTTTTGAAACTTGTGTTGAGCTGGATTAGACCAGGACCCTCAGGACCCTCAGAGAGCCAAATGAACCAGGCACATATAGTCGGGATTTCGTCCGGGGAAGGGGTGGCGCCTCAAAAGGGTCCCTTCCCGAGCGCCCCCCCCTAGGATCTCCGGAACTACTGAAATGATCTGACAAAATATACAAACCGAATTCGATAGCCCTGGAAAATGTTTTAAAGGAAACATAATACTGTGGACCTCGGGTGGTCACGGATGACTCACAGGTCACGTCAAATAAAAATGTTTAAATCGTTGTCCATTTACTGTCTCGATGGGATAACATTGTTTGCGATATTAACCCTTCGGCCCGTGTAAGCAGATCACTGCGTGGACCGTGTTAGGGGGGGGGGGGTACGACCCCCTTGGCGTTTGGCTCCTAATTTGAGTAGAGCTTCGATAAAAAACAGATTGTGTTGCTTGTGACGAGAGGAAGCATTGACAGTCTAATTTTAAGGTCCTGGGTCATTTTAGGGACCTCTGAGCCCGAGTCATGTCAAAGCCAAAATGCGTTCAATCGCTAAATATGTAAATGAAACTTATAGAGCTCAAAATCGTAAAAGAACATCAACGAATGCTAAATAGACGCCAAAATTGAAATCAGATTCATCAAAATGACCTAAAAACTGCCAAATTAAAAATGGTCATGTCAGGTCATCTGAGGTCAGTGACCCGGTTGACCTTTGGCAGCGCATTTGACCCCAGTGGGAACATATTAATCATGTTATTATGGAATCCCAGAATGAAATCAGCGTCACAAACTGCGTATAAACGGACAGAAAGACGAAAAAAAAATCTGAGGTCATTTCGGAGGCAGTAACCTCGATTGACCTCTTGAAAAGGTCAATCGAGATCGCAATCTTCTGCAGAAGCCAACAACTGTCACCTAGAAACACCTTGCATATGCTCCTGAACAACAAACACTCGGGAACTGCACATGTTTCAAGGATTGTTACTACGCGACGCCAGTTTCGCAAAACATGACCTTGAGAAACAGGTCATGGGTCATGGGTCCAGGTCATGGGTCATACGGGTTAGAAGTTCGAAATTTTAAGAGTACATTTCAAATTGATGCAAAGTAGGATACCATAAGTTTCATCGTGATCGGTTGATGTTTACGTGAGATAGGTATTCTGAAAAAACCAAGGGGGTGGCATCCACCCCCCTACACTGGCGAGGATTAAACGATTAAGCAGTTGGTAAATCGGTATGTTTCGTGTGCCTGACACTTCTTAGTACCCTTCTAAGCTGTTGATGATCTAAAGTCAGATCAAGTTCATCCGAAGTCACGAGTTTAAACTGCAGTTTACGGTCATAATGTTAGGTTCTTCCTCGTCCCTCTCCGATCACTCCAACAGGCGAACGACGTTGCAGACACTGTATTGTAATCAGTCACAACAGCAGCACGAGACAGACACTAGCAGCGTCCTCATCATGCTCCTCGGCCCGTCTGCCGCACCCCGCCGGTCGGCCGCGCCTGACCCCTGTCCGCCACCGCCGGGTCACGCGCACGGGCGGACCCAGGGCGTCCCAGCGGCCGGTCGCCCAACAGAGGCGCACTCAGGCACTCACTACGGGTAGGCGCCCCAACACTCTTCCCCCTTTATAGGTCGACGGCTACCGGGCGCAGCCACTCCGGCAGTCTGATGGCTATCCTGGCGTATCCCT
>VOPJ01011253.1:0-59677 GCA_014673585.1 Semibalanus balanoides
TTGATTTTGGTTTAATTATTGTCCATACTTTGTTCTATGATATATGTATTTCAGTTTTGTAATGCGTTTGAAAGAATATATTTTTGATTTTTTCTTTCCACATTTTTTTTTAAACATATTTAAAAAACGAAATATTTAATGGAGAACCAAGTATAATGGACGATGCCAAAATATAATAACATAGCAATATTATATTTTTGACTTACGTATACCTCCGTAATGTTTTTTAACTGATAAGTGATTTTTTCCCCGAAAACACGATTTTTCCCCAAAAGAGTGCATTCTTAAGCTTAAATACCAACATAAGGTGACCGGTCCAAATAAACGGAGAAAAAAATGGATGCCCTTTTGCCACAAAAAGATGTCCCCACGGAGGCCAGAGAGAGTCTGAATCCGACAGTGGCTGCCCCCCCCCCACACTTTTCAAAACGTTCCTACGCCTATGGCAGTTTTGCTTGTATTTGCACTTGCCAGTTGGTTTCACTTTACTCTTTCTCTTTTTCTCTCTCTTTCTCTTTCTCTCTTTCTCTTTCTCTTTTTCTCTTTTTCTCTTTTTCTCTTTTTCTCTTTTTCTCTTTCTCTCTTTCTCCCTTTCTCCTTTTCTCCTTTTCTCTCTTTCTCTCTCTTTCTCTCTCTCTTTCTCTCTCCGTCTGTTTCTGTGTCTGTGTTTTTTATGTTCGTGTGTCGTGTACAGGGTCGTAGCCAGCGCTTTTCGAGACAGGTGCATCCTGTCGGGGAGAGGGGCATCACATAGGGCCCTACCGACGAATTGCGATACCTCAATAATCAAATTTCAAAAGCTCAAATTTCAGGGGTTACAGTCCCCATAAATATCCGACGAATTGCGATACCTCAATAATCGAATTTCAAAAGTTCAAATTTCGGGCCTAAGAGGGCTCATGTCAGGCCTGAACGGGCCTATGTCAGGCCTGAGAGGGCCCATGCCAGGCCTGAGAGGGCCCACGTCAGGTCTGTGAGGGCCCATTCCAGGCCTGGGAGAGTCCATGCCAAGCCTGAGAGGGCCCATTCCAGGCCTGAGAGGGCCCTCGAAAGCATTCTTCCTCCTTACTATAGGGCTCTCTGACAAGACCTGGTGGTGTCTTGTACTGTGTGAGAGGGCCCTCGAAAGGTTTTCCTCCTTACTATAGGCTCTCGACAACTGGTGGTGTCGCACTGTACTGTGTGAAGAGGCCCTCGGAAAGGGTCTTTCCTCCTTACTTATAGGCTCTCTGACAAGACCTTGGTGGTGTCGCACTGTACTGTGGAGAGGGCCTCGACAAGGGTCTTCCTCCTTACTTAGGGCTTCTCTGACGAGACCTTGTGGGTCGCACTCTACCTGTGTGAGAGGGCCCTCGAAAGGCTTCTCCTCCTTACATAGGGCTCTCTGACGAACTGGTGGTGTCGCACTGTACTGTTGAGAGGGCCCTCGAAGGTTCTTCTCCTTCTATAGTCTCTGACAAACCTGTGTGTCGACACTACTGTGTGAGAGGGACCTCAAAGGGTTGTCGCCTTACTATAGGCTCTCTGACAAGACCTGGTCGTGTCGCACTGTACTGTGTGAGAGGGCTCCGAAAGGTTCTTCCTCCTTATCATAAGGCTCTCTGACAGACTAGAAAATAGGAGTGTCCTTGTATAGTGTGAGAGGGCCCTCGAAGGGTTCTTCCTCCCCTTCTATAGGCTCCTGACTCGAACCTGGTGGTGTCCACTGTACTGTGTGAGAGGCCCTTCGAAAGTTCTTCCCCTTCAATATGGCTCTCTGACGAGACCTGTTCCTGTCGCACTGTACTGTGTGAGAGGCCTCGAAAGGTTCTTCCTCCTTACTATAGGGCTCTCTGACGAGAACCTGTGGTGTCGCAAACTGTACTGTTGAGAGCCCTCGGAAGCGTTCTTCCTTCCTTACTATAGGCTCTCGACGAGACCTGTGGTCGCACTTTACTGTGTGAGAGGGCCCTGAAAGGTTCTTACTCCTATTAGGCTCTCTGACGGACCGGGTGGTGTCGCAACTTACTGTTGTGAGAGGGCCCTCTAAAGGTGTTCTTCCTCCTAACTATAGCTCTCTGACGAGACCTGGTGTGTCGCACTGACTTGTGAGAGGCCCTCAAAGGTTCTTCCTCCGTACTATAGGCTCGCTGACGAGACCTGGTGTCGCACTGTACTGGTGAGGAGGGCCCTCGAAAGGGTTTTCCCCTTTACTATAGCTCTCTGACGAGACTGGTGGTGTCCACTGTACTGTGAGAGCCTGAAGGGCTTTGATCCGCTTCTCTATGGTATTTTACAACAACATGAAATTGACGCAGTCCAGGCCCGTGGGTTGCAAGGCGGATCCAGGGGGCCAAAAGGGCCATGCCCCCCCCCCCAACCACCCAAATCGGCGCAAATTGAACCATTTCCTGAGTTTTTCGTAAAACGTAACAACTTTACTAGAGAAAGTTTTTTTAAATCAGTTTGATACAAAGCAAGCGAAATTCCCGATGAGTTTTCAAGAATTATGCAGATTAAATTTTTGGGATTTGGCCCCCCAAACTGTCAAAATCACACTTTCTGGATCCGCCTATGTGTGGTTGCAGCCTGGCATAGGGGTCCGGCAAAATCTACCGGGTGCAGGAGCACCATTTGCACCCTTGGCTCCACCTCGGGTCGTGTATGTTGTTATTGCTGTGTGTTCTCTAAAAGTCACTAGGAGAGATGATCAACTTAAACTCGGGTGTTGCATGGGTATGTATATGTTATTTTAAACTTGTAAATGTTTTGTTACATCGCCATTCTGAATTTAAGGCAATGCGTTTCAGGTGACAGACCACCTGGGACAGCAATGCCGGACGACAGGACGGTTCCGGGCGTGTGTAACAAGTTCAACTCACCCAAATCGGAATGCACCAGTCACAACTGCAAAGAACTGCATGTCTGCTTTTACTTCGCCACTGGAAAGTGCCGCTTCGAAGAGAAGTGCATTCGAACCCACCTGCTGACCACTGTCCATAACCAGGCCGTGCTCAAGGCAAACGGCTGGCATCACGACAACCAGCACCCGAAAATACTGAAACTGCTGGAGGAGAAATTCAAACCGAAGACAGATAAACTCGGAGAGGAGAAGAAAACCGATGGCCTTAGCACTCCTCAGATATGCTTCATCTACAACACGCTTGGATGCGGGAACGACGGCTGCAAAAGCCTACACTTGTGCCTGAATTCCGTTATAAACAAGTGCGCTCTCGGAGGCAAATGTCAGCTTGAACATGACCTCGTCAAAAGTGACCATAATATACGTGTTCTGAGAAGTGCAAAGCTTCTCGACACCGAGCAACAGGTCATCGCTGACAATCTGAGAGAAAAGTATATTGCGATGAGCAATCAGCAGAACAAACAAGAGCCCAAGAAGAATGAACGTGAACCGAAACAAAAAGAGAAAGCAGCTCAAGAGCCGAAAGTTAAAGAGCCGCCAATGAAAAAAGATGCTGAAAAAGACAAACAAAAGCTCCGTGGCACACCAAGGGCCTGCATCGCGTACAACAATAATGGCTGTAACAATGCCTCGTGCCAATTTCTGCACGTTTGTTTCGGCTACGTAATGGGCAGTTGCGACAAAAAGGGAAAATGTCTCCAAGAACACAATATCTTCCAAGGAGAGCAAAACAAATTGGTGCTCCGCAAGTACGACCTGCTCAGTGCCAAAGACGTATTCGCCAAAATCCGTGAAGGCTACGAGGCCAGAGCCGCGGCGAAGGCAGCGGCCATTGAGGCATCTGACGGCGCCAGCGGCGGTGCCACACCGCCGCCTAGCGTCGCGCGGTCGCGCGCCAACCCTCCGGCCAGCCTGACCCTGGCTCGTGTGCTGCGAGCGTTCATGACGCGCCACCACGTCGGCTGTACGCACACCTTCTGCGAGTACTGCGTGCGGCGGGCGGAGCGCCAGGGCCAGCCGTGTCCGCTGTGCCGCGCACCGATCGCCACCGCGGTGCGCTCGCTCGTCATCGACGACACGGTGGCCGAGTGGTTCGACGGCCAGGACGAGGAGACGCAGCGCGCCCGGCGCCAGCTGGAGACGGAGCGCCGCCGCGCCGCCGCCGTCCCGCAGCCGCTGATGGCTGAACCAGCCGCTAAGCCGGCGGCCGACCCGGCGCCCAAGAAGAACAAACCGCCGGGCGGCAAGCAGCAGCAGCGCTCCAAGTCGAAGGGGCGTGGTGCGAAAACCGTCGTTACGACCTCGATCACGTACCACTGAAGAGTGACCCTGTGGGAATCGGATGCCAGCAGTTGTGTCACATACGAGGACCAACCGAGACCAGCGTTCAGCGCAGCTGAAGAGTTGCATGAATAAGACGAATAGATTATAACTCTCCGGGGGGTATCTTTCTGAAAATTTCGCAAGCATACAAGCATGGGTTGAGCTTCTTTGACAAAGTAGGCGGAACAAAATGTTATACTGGCTGGTTGTTTTCCTTGTTTGAGGTGAAAAATTAACACTTTAATATAAGAAAGCTTCTAATTTGACCAAAGGTGGTGAGCAAAGGCAAACCACAAAGTTGGTGGGGAAAATGTAACGTTGGTGGTACCGTGGCCCAACCATTTGAACATAAAACTCCGACCGTGTGAAGGAGTCGGAATTTTCAAGAGGGATCGTGCATCATTCCTTACGTCCAGCCCGTACATAAGTTGGATCAGTAAAGGAATCTTATTTAGCATTAAGTAAAGGAAGCTTGGGTTCGATATTTTGACGAGGTTACTCAAAATCTCTCGACTCCATTCATTCTTGCTTGCTATCAGGTCATTTCGAAATCCAATTTAGTCTATGATTGTTTTTGGTTTGGGTAAAGACTCGTGATATGCACAGTGCTCAGTGATGGCCATGGGTGTAACTTTGTATGTGGATGGTTTGGAAAGTTTCAGTTGGTGTGGAAAATACGCACCACATGATTGTAGGAGAGATGCAACTTTGATAATCCAACGGGCTTTTCAGTGGCCGAGTGTACATTTAGACTGTCCGTTTCTATGTAACAATTCATATTCGCAACATTTAAAAGTCGATTTGACGAAATTCGGGAAGACAAGTTAAAAAAAATGTGGGTCTACTACCAGTCCACACCAGCCTTTAACACATTTCTACACCCATGGTGATGCAGAAAGTCAGATTTTTTACGGTTTTCTGTCTCTATTCTGTTATTACACTCCCTGTAATAGTGACGATTACTTTGTCGTGCTTTCATATGCATAGGTTTGCTTTACATGTGATCACATTTGTTGAGCCGGCTATGTTTGATGCGATGTGTCGTGGTCGTGCATAGTAAAAGGCTTATTATCATTGATTTTTTATTTTGTATATGTTTGTCGCTTATGTGTGTTGACAAGTGTCGTAGTACATTCAGCGAGAAGTCTTGCAGTCATTTTGTATTGCAGCCGGTGTCGAGCCTCGAGAACCCCAAGGCCTTCTGGCGGAATGGAAGAGAATAAATAGTCCAACTTGGTAGATTCGATCGAATGCGATGTAAGGACGAAAACGAAGTACGCAGGTAACGATTATTCTATTAATTTTTTCGTAAAACACGGGAACTATGGATTTTATGATACAATAAAATATTATACATATCATTTTTAGATATTTGTCACAAAAGGATCACACCTCCCGAGCTTATGGTGAATCGAATTATAGACAAACAGCGGGTACGCTTATGTGCGCCGGTTATATTACACACAACAGAGGCCTGTTCACGGACCTACGGTGGACTGCGGTTCGGCGGTCAGCAGTGGTCGGAAGCCGGGAGGGGTAAAAACTGGGGATGGGCGAAAGGTATGACGTCACAAAGCTGCAGTTGGCGGCAGTTCCGGCGGTTGGCACGAAGCAACCGCCGAACCGCAGGATCAAAAAGTTATGTAAACTTGCGCAGAGCGGCGTTCAGTGTTCAAGACGCCTGCTTCTGCTTGTGGTGACGCTTGAGGAAAGGGGCGGGTCTAGAGCCAGCTGGTAGCCGCCGAATCGCAGGTGGCCGTGAACAGGCCTCAGGAAAGCATCTGGTGCACTTTTGCACGTGATGTCACATGAATTATATTCTATGTCTGTATCATCGAACAGAAGAACGGTTATTTTCCTCAATCATTTCCTGAACAACAAATATAATCAAATACGTACCAAAGACACTTTTCGGAAGTTTTAAACATGAAGGAAGCAAATCAACTCGACGATCAGCGAGGCCATTGCCAAAACTACGTGACGTCACGGCTGCCAGACAACAATAGTGGGGTCCGACTGAAAGCATTGAGTGGAAAACGCTTTGCACAGTGCGCTCCGCCGCTCCATTTGTTCGGTGAGTGATATTGATTTGCACTGAATATTGTTTTATACATTTATATAGGTATGATATAGTTAGTTTGGCATCATTATTAAGTAAATATGGACTGGGATGATCAATAGCATGGCATTATTTATTGCATATGTAAACACAAAATGTTGTTTATGTTTGGCGAAATCTAGCCTAGATCGGTTGACCTTAACAGCAAATATTGGCTATAATTCCACGACTTTACCGTCAATCTGGTATAAACCGGCCATCTGGTATAAATCTAGGCGGTTCGTTCAAAAATCTACTCTAGAGCCGTTGTGGTAGAGTTTTTGGAATAACGAACCGTGGATCATATGATTTATACCTATATTTAAGCTAAAATTCTGCTATCTTAGTTCAAAACCCCATGTTAAGGGGGATTCATTTAATCCCAGGCATAAGAGGGAACTGTCGTTAGTGACAACGCGGGGAACTGTCGTTAGTGACAACGCGGACAACTCAATCATATATATTCCGGTTTTTGAAAATTCGGATGAATTTTTAAGCGATGAAGACCTCTCGAGGTAAAATAGATGCCTGTGCAGATATTCGAGAAATCAACTACCCTTCGATTTCACTCAAATTTGGCACACATGTAGCCAATAGTCTACTAAACAACCTGAGTTAAGCGATGTTAAGCGATGAGCTAAGGTTAAGCGATGCATTTCATAGTATGGTCTCTACAGTGGCGTAGCCACGGGGGGTCCTATGGGTCCTAGGACCCCCCGTGGCTGCCTGAGGGCCCCCTCGAGCTGGCCGAAGGCCCCTCGAGCTGGCCAAAGGCACCATAAGAGTAGCTGAGGGCCCCCTCGAACTGGCCAAGAATCCCATCAAGTTGACTGAGGGCCCCCTCGAGCTAGCCGAGGGCCCCTCAACCCGGCCGAGGCCCCCTGAAGGTGACTGAGGGCCCCCTCAAGCTGTCCAAAGGCCCCTGAAGCTAGACGAGGGCCCCTCAAGCCGGGCGAGGGCCCTCAAGGGTGACTGGGGGCCCCCTAGAGCTGCAAGGTCCCTCAAGGTTGATACCCTCATCAGGGTGAGCCACCTTAGCTGCAGAGGCCTCGAAGCAGCGAGCCCCTCACTGCCCCTCAAAACTACAAAAGGCCTCAAAGTCCACAGCCCCCTAGCTGACCGAGGGCCCCTCAAGCTAGTCTCAGGGCCCCAAGCTTGCCGAGGCCCCCCAATTGCAGCCCCCAAAGTGGCTTGAGCCTCCAAGTGGCTGAGGCCCTCGTCAGCGCTTTGAGAACACCTCAAAGCTGCGAGGCCCTCGAGCTGGCCAAGGGCCCATCAAGCGGACTGACTGCCCTCGAACTGGCCGAGAGCCCCCTAAAGCGACCGAGACCCCCTCAATGTAGCTGTGGACCAGCTCCCGAGATTCCCTCGAGGTGATCCTGAGCCCCCTCAAATGACTGGAAGAAGCCTCTAGCGTTCCGAGGGCGTAACTATTTGAGGGCCCTCAATCGCAAGGAACCCTCAAGCTGCCCGAGAACTTCTTCAGCTGGGGGGCCCGGGGGGAGGGGCCCCCCTTTTGGAAAAACCTGGCAAGGCACCTCAAGGAGCTTCAGTCCCCTAGAGCTGCTATAGGCCCCTCGAGCTACGCCGAGTTCCTGAGTTGTCAAGGCCCCTCAGCTTGTGAGGCCTCAAGCGCCGAAGTCCCCTTAAGCGGGCAGAACGGCCCTCCTCAAAGTGCTGAGGTCCCTCGAAGCTCGGACGGAGCGACCTTCGGCTGCAAGGACCCTCAAGCTGGATCCATGAGCCCTCTCAGGCCGAGGAGATCCCTCAAGCCGACATAGTACCTCTCAGCTGGACAGAGTGGCCCCTGCGGCCGACAGAGATCCTTTCGCTATCCCTTTCCCTCTCTGCATGTTCAAGTACCTACTTTCCCCCTTCGGAGGCCATCTAGAACGATAGAGCAATCAAGCGACAACAGTGCACTGAGACCTACAAAAGGCCCCTTTAGCGACAGATGTTCAATCAGGCCGACCGGTGCCCGCTCAACCACGGGATCTCTAGGCTGATAGAGGCCCTTCACGCCAACAGAGAGTCTTCCTCCAGCAGTGGACACGGTCGCCTGGAGGGCGTGCGGGGACACCCCCCCCTGCCATTTATTTCCTTGCCCTTAGATCAACATTTACGAACTCTCCGGAGCTCCTTTATTTTTGGGCATACTTTTGCTTGAATGTCTTTGGGGCGCCCCCAAAAAAGTTCAAACAATGCCTTTTTAGAAGACTTAACCGGTATTGGGCAGTTTCGGGGATCAGGCGATTGCGTTTGGTTTAATGAGGAGGGGTTTGGGCCAGTGTTAGAGCTATGACTACGTGACACGGGTTAGTCCAAAATTCCTTAATGGACTAGTACAGGATGTTTTAGTGAAAGGTGTAATAATCATAAGAAAATGTGTGATCTACTAACACTCATTTTGCATACAAATCAATATTCCGAGAGATATTTGTATGTACAAGTTTACCATTTATAAAGCACTTGATGTAGTGTCGTCATTTAGCAATACTTTTGCTATAGAAAAGCATGTTATTTCCCAAATTTCCCGTAGCAAATATAAATGGTTGAACGCTTTCCTATGACCTGCTGTTCACACCAAACTACTCAGAAATGCATGCAGATTTATGCTGTGTATGTTCAAAACACAAAGCGTCATCTAAATATCCTCATTCCTCTAGATCACATATTTGAGATAAGCTCCGTTTCGGCTGAGACACAGCTCTGCCCTCCACCTCAACTCACCAAGCTGCTTACGGGTACCTGCCGGTGGGGATGGTCCGCAACTGCAAGTCCACGTCTGTCTTAGTTCGCTGCTTTGTCTGTGTTAGATTTTTTTAACATCCCATATTTCATAGTTACTCCCATGAAGCTGTAAGTGGGCTAAAATCAGATGCTGCCCTCACTTAAACAGTGCCCAGAAACTACTTGCAAAAATGCGACCGGTGCCCCATGCTGTTTATGAAATATCTTCTGTCGGTCCAGACTTTTGAAGAGATCTAATCGATCCTTAGGATTGTTTGCGTAGGCAATCCGTTAAAATGGCCTTTCAGCTCCGTTAAGATAATTATTTGTCGCAGTAGAATTCCACAATTTAGTTGCGTGTTTGTTTCATTAATTGCATTATTCAAATAACCAATCACTTAAATCCGCCATATACGTGCTTGATTCACGCGAGTAACGTGATGTTGAATTATTCGTTGAACCTCATATTGAACAATTCAAGTGTCACCAACGATAATACTCAGTACATTGCGCCTGAAACATTGGTTATTGACATTTACAACCAATCAGACAGAATTGTAATTTCGTTAAATGACTTAATTATTTAAAAATCCTGATATTTCAGTAATTATTTGATTTATGCATTATAAAATATTGTAAATTAATTTGCGCTTCAATCAAATATATAAAAAACAGGGGTTAGTAATGGTAACTGCAATATCCATTCAAAAATTCAAAATTAGCCGCCCCCCCCCCTTATAACCAACACCCCAGTCGCCCAAACGCCCCAATACCCAGGTAAATCCTTTCGTGAACACGCTATAATTTTGCCTTATGTTAGCTTTTTTCACTCAGTTCCCACACAGATACAGTCATTATTGACGAGTGACAGTCATTATCATGCAAAAGTTGAGAATCTTAGTTGCTTATAGGCGTGATTTTTTATTCTGACGTTAGAGTCCCTATACCTTTACTGTAAATGAACATATTTTAACGACTAAGCTCAAATTGAGTATTTTTCCACATTCGGAAAACATTAAAAAATAGTTTGAAACGTAGTTAGGTAAAAAACAACCAACCAAATAAGCGCAGGAACCGGAGGGAAGGGGGGCAGCGCCAGCGCACCCAAATTTGTCAGATTTGACATTACGCCTATAGAGTTGCATGAAAGAATCGACTCAAAATTCCATGTTCCCTTAAATTTCAAAGGTTCCGGCTCCCTTGTAAACAGTATCACAAACTATACAAGCTAGCATGTGCTATCGCAAGGATGGAGAAACTCACTATCATTTTGAAACAAAAACATAAGTGTTTTAATCAACATTTCAAATTTCGATCCATGTAAAGACCATTTCTTTCTCTACCATACCTGTATGCTTAATACTGTTTGCTCAAAAATAAACCAAACACTCCATTGAGTATTAACCATGTTAAGATTTTGGGAAGCTTTGGGTCAAGTGGCCGAGTGCCCCTAAAAACGCCTGACTCTCTCAATGCAACGTTTTGAAAGAAAGCACACATTCGGACGTGCAATAATAAATATCCATAGAAGTAATTGACAAAGTTTTACTATTCTAGTTAAAGGTGTACTGTACCGGAAAAACTTCGTTTTACCCCTGACGCATCGCAGTTAAGAGAGTTGTGTTTACATATAAAGCCTGATTGGAAATAATGTCATAGTTTTGGGCCTAGCCAACGGTGCCCAATGGTCGGACCCCCCCCCACCCGGAGCTAAATCCTAGCTACGCTACTGGGTCTCTAGAGGCTAAATAGGGGTTATAGTGAAAGTCGACGAGGCCTTCGATTTCGCTAAAAATGATAACAATGTAGCAAACCGCCGTTAAACACAAACCCGTTAAGAATGTAGCGAAGCATTCCATAGTAAGACCTGTAGAGGTCAAAATAGAGGTCTGGGCAGATATCGAAAAATCAACGACGCCTTCGATTTCGCTTTAAAATGGGCATCAGTGAAACAAACAGCCACCTTACATCAACACTGAAAGGAATTTTCGATGCATTGCATAGTTAGACCCCTAGAGGCCAAAATAGGCAGATATTCGTAAAGCCGACGACCCCTTCGATTTTGCTAAAAATGGGTACAAATAAAGCAAACAGCCATCCAACATCAACGCTGAAAGGAATATGCGATGCATACCATAATAAGACCTCTAGAGGTCAAAATAGAGGTCTGGGCAGATATTCGAAAAATATACGTTTTTTTGTCGTCGATTTTTCCAATATCTGCTCAGACTTCTATTTTGACCTCTAAAGGTCATACTATGGAGAATGGTATGCTTCGCAATTTTTTACGGGTTTGTATTCAACGGTGGTTTGCTACATTTGTACTCATTTTTAGCGAAATAGAAGGTGTTATCGATTTTCACTATGACCTCTATTTGGCCTCTAGAGGCCATACTATGGCATGTATCGCTTAACCCTCTTAGGGAGTTGTTCAGTAGACCATTGGCTACCGGTGTGCAAAATTTGAGCGAAATCGAAGGGGTCGTCAATTTCTCGAATCTATTTTGACCTCTAGAGGTCTCACTATGGAATGCATCGCAAAATCCTTTACAGGTTGGTGTTCAACGGTGGTTTTCTACACTTGTTCCCATTTTTAGCGAAATCAAAGGGGTCGTCGATTTTTCACATATCTGCCCAGACCTCTATTTTGACCTCTAGAGGTCTTACTATGGTATGTATCGCATATTCCTTTCAGCGTTGATGTTGGGTGGCTGTTTGCTTTATTTGTACCAATTTTTAGCAAAATCAAAGGGGTCGTCGATTTTTTTTTTAAAATCTGCTCATACCTCTATTTTGACCTCTAGAGGTCTAACTATGCAATGCATCCAAAATTCCTTTCAGTGTTGATGTAAGGTGGCTGTTTGCTTCACTTATATTCATTTTTAGAGAAATCGAAGGCGTCGTCGTTTTTTCAAATATCTGCCTAGACCTCTATTTTGACCTCTAGAGGTCTAACTATGCAATGCATCGAAAATTCCTTTCAGTTTTTATGTAAGGTGGCTGTTAACTTCACTTATATTCAATTTTAGAGAAGTCGAAGGCGTCGTCGATTTTTCGAATATCTGCCTAGACCTCTATTTTGACCTCTTCCGGTCTTACTATGGAATGCTTTGCTACATTCTTTACGGGTTTGTGTTTAACGGCGGTTTGCTACATTGTAATCATTTTTAGCGAAATCGTAGGGCTCGTCGACTTTCACTATGACCTCTATTTAGCCTCTAGAGACCATACTATGAAATGCATCGCTTAACCCTCTTAGGCGGTTGTTTAGTAGACCATTGGCTTCCTGTGTGCCGAATTTGAGCGAAACAGTAGAAAGTTAGAGCTTTAAAGCTGTGACCCCGCTGTGTGGTGGCTAAAACGTAGCATGTTCTTCGCTTGCCCCCCCCCCTTCCCCTCTGAGCCGGGTCGGAGAGTGCGGCGACTGATGACGCGGGCAACACACCAGCGGCGTGCAGTGGCGCCGTTCCCCGCTGTGACCGAGACAACAGTCATGTTTTGTATCACAGGTCGGCGGCAGAAGAGGTGCAGAGGCGCTTTTTACTGACGCACGTCGACCCCGCGACCCTGGCCCGCTTCCGACGGGCTGAGCAGGGGGGCAGGATTTCGGTGGTAGCACGACACGCAGCGTCATTCTGCGTCGTGTTCTGGTCCGAGAGCGACGATAGTGGCAGCGGCGGCGGCGGCGGCGGCGGTAGTTGCTATGTAGGTAATTATTAATGTCCAGTGGCCGAGCAGCAGTTTGGTATTGTTTGAGCTGACAGTGGCAGCGCGGGACTATGAAATGTGCGTGTGGCCCGCACGACCGACATACGCCACGCCAGGTGGCCCGCACGACCGACATACGCCACGCCAGGTGGCCCGCACGACCGACATACGCCAGCCAGGTGGCCCGCACGACCGACATACGCCACGCAGGTGGCCCGCAACGAACCGATCATACGCCACGGCCAGGGGCCCGCACGACGACATACGCCACTGGCAAGGTGGCCCGCACGACCGAATTACTCGCCACGCCAGGTGGCACCGCACGACCGGACATACGCCACGCGCAGGTGGCCCGCACGACCGACATACGCCACGCCAGGTGGCCCGCACGACCGACATACGCCACGCCAGCGACGAAGGACGGTGGTATATGCAGGGTAGATGGACTGCAGTGCAGCGTCCAGCCGGGTTAGTTACTGCCAGCGAGGTTGCTTGTGAAATTTGCAAGGACGTCAGGCTGGGGCGGCGCCACGGATTTTTGCCAGGGGGCAAAATTGACTGAGTAGGTATGCATGTATCCTCTACTGGTAAAAAAGTGCTAGGAAAGTTTGCATACCTCGCGACAAACAAGATTAACCCGCGCGGCGTAGGGCGTCTCAGCGAACGCGCGGCGTAGGGGGTAAATATTACCCCCCCCCTCTTATCTTTCCGAACCAATAACCAGCAGCGAGGACGCGCAACCCGGCGCGGATCAAAGCTCTCAATGGAAACGAATCGAATGCATTACCCGAAATTTTTTCAAGTTAGGTCAAATGTAACCTTGGTCACGTCTAGGTCTATGGAAGTTCGAGTTAATTGAGTTAATGGTTCATACTTTCAATTAAAATCCTTGATTAAGACCTTGTCAATGGCACATTAAAGCTCTTCAAAGGTGTAATACACTCTCCTGCATTAAGTAAAAGTGGATTTTGCATGCAAAGGGTCAAGTCTAAGGTCAGGTCACAAAAGGTCCACATGTCACGAAGAGGTAAAGAAAAGTATTGTTGACACATGTTTTAGGGGTTATTTGCACGTAAAAAATCGATAGCAACAGCCATTTTACAACTTGACCCCCATAAAGGTCAAAATTCAGCGTCATCTAAGGTCAAAACATTGAAACTGACTAATATGAATAAACAATGCATGTTTCTAGGTTCAGTTTTGTCTCATAAAAACACAAAAATGACTTATATATCTGTAATCAGTTCAAAAAAAATCCCAAAAAACGTAATTGAAAAAATGACGTCTTACCTACTTATGCTTGATAAAGCAAAATCAGTCACTGAAAAAATGAAGATATTACTTATTGAAATTCGGTTTGGGTATTTATCCACTTGATTCTTCTACATATATTTCCGTTTTTTTAATACTTGATGCACCCAAAAATTGGGGGTGAAATATTTCTGAAAAAAAATCTAGTTTTGGATTTTGGGGGGTCAAAAAACCAAAATTTTGCGAAATCAAATTTGCATTTTGTAGAGAGATTCAAATTTCCTTCTATTTACAGTTTGCGTTTTGCAATTTTCTTAAATTTATGGTTTTCTACGAATGCATCAAACAGTAATCGTTATTAAACCAAAAAATGGCATGACATGACTGCATCAAAACGATCATTTATCTCCCAAAGTTCTAAAAAAAAATATGAATTTTTTTTAGGGGAGGACTCAAATTTGATGCTGTTATAAGGTACTGCAAACTTTGACGTCTGTTTATTCCTCTCTACGGTTTTCAAGTTATTTGCGGAAATCCGGTGAGGTGGGTAATATTTTACCCCCTACGCCGCGCAGGTTAAGTAAAAGTGAAAATTGCATCCAAATGTCAAGGGTCAACGGTCAGGTCACAAAAGGTCACTGTCCACAAGAGGTCAAGGCAGGCCTTGTGCACATTGTTTAGGGGTTTTTTGCACGTAAGAATCGATAGAAACAGTCATTTTTACAACTGACCCCGTCGAAGGGTCAAGATTCAGGGTATCTAAGCGTCAAAACTGAAAACTGACTAATCTGAATAAAAACAATGCATGTTACTAGGATCATTTTGTCTCATAAACAACAAAAATGACTATTATATATACTGTATGAGGTCAAAAATCAAAAAAACGTTATTTGAACAACGTTCATACCTTTTATGCTTGGAGAAGCAAATCGTCATTGCAAAATGAAACTATTACTTTTCACTCTGAAATTTTGGTTCAGGGATTTATTCACTTGGTTCTCATATTATATATACTATATATATATAATATATATATATATATATATTATATGATATTCCGTTTTTTTAGATTACCTTGGTACATTATTTTCAATTTTGGGGGAAATTCGTTTTTTTTTTTTGGGGGGGGGCGGTCAAAAACAAAAATAAAAATGTGAAAATCCGAAATTGACCATCTCTGTAGAGAATTAAATTTTCTTTCTAACTAGTTTTCGTTTGCGATTTGCTTTAAAGCTATGTTTCTTACGAGCTATCAAACATTTATCGTTATTCAATACACAAAATATGGCATTGACATGACGTCATTTCAAAACGTCATTATCTTCCAAGGTTTCCTGAACTTGTTTAGATGATTTTTTTTTAGGAAGACGTTCAAATTGAGGCTGGCATAAGGTTATCGATAACTTTTTGATCGTCTGTTATCTGTTATCCGTTTCAAGTGTTATTGCGGAAATACGGGAGGGGTAATATTTACCCCCCTACGCCGCGCGGATTAAAACCTAACACATTGCGTCCTACTTTTGTGTTATTATTTACCTAAAAGTTATCTACTTTTGCAAGTTCTTCAAGTATTTTGGCATATTTTCTTATACCGGGCCCGTTAAATATGACTATCACGCCACAATTAATTACCTATGTATCGCTTTTTCAGATCGATGGTAGACAATTTATTATTATCAATTAATATCTTATGTAAATATTATCGTGAAACTCAGTACGTTGGACAGGAATTAGGAGAAGAAACAAGCATACTCGTTTATTACATATGCAACGGTTGTATGCAACCTACAATAGGCGTGTTTACACCGCACTAAATATATTCCGCGGAAAATTTTCCACGGATATTCTTTGTACATTTTCGGCCGTAATTTCCCTAGATTTTTGGGGTACATGTTCTTCCGATCTACTATTCTACCGCGTGCTGCTCGCGCTGTCGTTTGCTTGCCGCCTAAATATGCGACGAGATAAATAGCCTTTCCGCGATGTGGGAAAATTTCCTGCGGGGAATATATTTTTAGTGCCTCGGTGTAAACAGGCCTAGTATTTCAGTAGCGCTGTTGCCTAGGGAAACCACAATCCGCGCGCGAAACCGACGTCACTTTTGCCGTGATGGGGGTTATGTGTGGTGCGCCGGGATTGGATCGTTGTGGAGATTGTGGCAGCAAGGTCATACAGAATCATTATGATTAGGGTCATCGTCATGGGCGGTCCAGAGAATGCCCCCCAAACCACCAAAAATTTGCGCAAATTTGACATATTTCCTGAGATAATAGGAAAACTAACCAACTTTTACAAATACAAGTTTGCTTTAAATCAGTAACTGATACATAAGCAAACGAAATCCGATGAGTTTTCGACGGGCAGACCAGTGACGTTATCCACCTCCTCGGCACGTATGCTGGCTTGTCACTCACGGCAGTTCCGTATGTTGTGAGATCCCCAATTTGACATAAGCATTCCACCAGAAGGCCTTGGGTTCTCAATGACGTTCGATACCGATTGCAATTCAAAATTACCGCAATTCAGAAAAAACTGCAATGTGCATGACTTCTCGCGGAATTCACTGCAATACTCCTTAAGCACGATTAATGTCATACATATACAAAAGCAAAACTAGTTTTACTCAATGACAATACACATTTTACTATGCACGAGCTCGACAATATGTCATCATCAAACTCAAATCAGGATCAAACATGATCGGCTTCATAAATATGATCACACATGTAAATACAACAATATATGCATATGAAAATACAACAAACTTAACATCACTATTAGAAGGAATCTAAAATCAGAAACACGGCAGAAAAAAAGCTATAGCTTGCTGCCATCACTGAGCTGCTGCGAATATCTTCATCCAAAACGATAACTATGATCATAAGCTAAATTTGATTTTACAATTAGGTACCTACCTGATTGTAAGAAAAAAGGAATGAAGCACATCGCCGAGGGATTTAGAATAACTTCGTCAATTTATCTAACTCGAGAATCTTTTACTTAACACGCGCACGGACGGGGGTCTGCGCCAAACAGGAACGGCCGGGGAGAGGGGGGTTGATTTCAGCCAGGGACGTAGCCAAGGGGGGCCACGGGGGCCATGCTCTCCCCCCTGAGCCGAGATAAATTAACACTTGGACTAGAATGGGGAATTTCTCTGAAAACCCGACCCTAACCCCCCCCCCCCCCCCGGTTAGCGTCATTATGGCTGTGGATGCAAAAATTGTGAATTTCCACATCTAGATTTATAATGATATTTATGGATGCAAAAATGTGATTTTGGTCCGTGACGTGCCCCCCCCCCCTGAGGCAAAATCCTGGCTACGTGCCTGATTTCAGCCTCCATAACCCCATAAGATTTCGAAATCCACGCAACGTAGCGGCAAGCGAAAACGATATTAGATAGCTGGAGACAAGCTCAATCGAAATAATTGTTCTTTTTTAGGTCAGGTCAATATTGAGGTCACTAGAGGTCATCAAAGGTCAGATTTTCCAGTTTTAGAACTTCGCTCCAGAAACTCCTCACTTATCTCAGGAACTATAATAGCTAGGTAACGAGCGGAAAATGCATTGGAAAGCTCTTGAAAAGTGCTGTCGCTTAGGTGTCATCAAATTGTATATATAGTAATGGATGGTATCTATGGATGTCAGTGCATTTTTAGCGACACCTCCACCTCTGTCAATTACGTGACAGAGATGCCGATAAGCCCAAGGAGTTGAGCCTCTTTAAGATCGTCCTATTCATGCAGCTCTTCAGACTTCAGCTGCGTTGAACGCTGGTATCGGCTGTTCCTTGTCTGTGATCCGGCATGGCTGGCATCTCATTCCCTCAGAGCCCTAGCTTATCATTTTTTTCAGTGGTACGTAACGGTAACGACCGTGGTCGTAACGACGGTCTTCGCATCACGCCCCTTCGACTTAGAGTGCTGCTGCTGTCCGCCACCCAGCGGTTTGTTCTTGTTGGGCTCTGGGCTGTTCTTCTTATTGGGCTTCTCCTCTCCGAGTTTATCTGCCTTCGGTTTGAATTTCTCCTCCAGCAGTTTCAGTATTTTCGGGTGCTGGTTGTCGTAGTGCCAACCGTTTGCCTTGAGCACGGCCTGGTTATGGACAGTGGTCAGCTTGTGGGTCCGGGCGCACTTGTATCCGAAGCGGCACTTTCCAGTGGCGAAGAAGAAGCAGACGTGTAACTTTCGGCAGTTGTCTCTGGTGCATTTCGATTGGGGAGAGTTGTAGCTGCGACACACGCCCGGAACCGTCCTGTCGTCCGGCATTGCCGTCCCAGGTGGTCTGTCACCTGAAACGCATTGCCCTAAACTCAGAATGGCGATGTAACAAAGCATTCACAATTTGGTGTATGCAATATGCATACCCAATACCCATGCAACAGCTGAGTTTGAGTTTATCACCTCTAAATAGGGACGTAGGAACGCCACGAAAAGTGTGTGTGTGTGTGTGGGGGGGGCAGTGAAACTTCTTTGACCTCGTTTTGAGAGAAACCCAACTTCCTTATGAAATATTTCTTTGCAGATTTCGTCTCTTCTCGTCTTGGCGAACCTTTTGCCATCGGACACTTTTCTCACCAAGTACCTACGCGAACAGATTTTAGCAATATAAAATTGCCGAAAAGTGAGGGGATATTTAATATAAAAAGATATTTCAAATTCAATGAACCTTGACTAAGACCTCTGAGTCAGGCTCCGCCTGGGTTTTCGGCAATGACGCGGTATCATAGCAGCGTCCGGCCCGATACGGAAATCCCCCCCCCCGGTACTGTGTGCCGCAGTGGCGTAGCCAAGAGGGGGGCAAAGCACCCCTGGAGGCCTGACGGACCCCTCTGTTGACCGAGCGAGGGTCCCCTGGGGCCGAAGGCCCCAGTGTTTTGGATGGTGTCAGGCGCCCGCAAAACGCCTTACGTGGCATCACAAAACCCTGTCGGCCTGAGCGCGCCTTCGGTCGGCCTGAGGGGGCCCTCAGTCGGCATGAGAAGCCCTCTTTCGGTCTGAGGGACCCTCTATCGGTCTGAGGGAGCCCTCTGTCAATCTGATGGGGTCTTCTGTAGGCCTCTGTCGGTTTGCGGGGCCTTCTGTCGGTCTGAGGGGCCCTCTGTCCGTCTGAGGGGTCCCTCTGTCGGTCTGAGAGGCCCTCTGTTGGTCTGAGGGGGCCTCTGTCGGTCTGAGGGGGCCTCTGTCGGTCTGAGAGGGCCTCTGTCGGTCTGATGAGGTACTCTGACGGTCTGAGGGGCCCTCAGTAGGCCTGAGGGATCCCTCGGTCGGCATGAGAGGGCCCTTGATCGGCCTGAGGTACCGTTTATCGGTCTGAGGGGGCTGTCTATCGGTCTGAGGGTCTCTCTGTCGGAATGTGGGGCCTTCTGTAGGTCTAAGGGTCCTATGTTGGAGTGAGGGGCTCTCTGGTGGCCTGAGGGGTTCCTTGGACAGCTTGAGGGGGGCCCTTTCCTTTCTGTCAGGCTGAAGGGGCTTCTATGTCGGCCTGAGGGGGGTCTTCAGTTGGCCTAAGGGGCCCTACAGAAGCCTAAGGGGCCCTCTGGCCGCCAGAGTGAGCCCTCGACGAGCTTAAGGTGGCCCTTGGTCGGCCTAAGGGGCCCTCAGTCGGCAAGAGGGTGCTTGAAGGGGTCCGCTGTCGGCCTGGGGGGGGGGGTCCGGCCTGAAGGGGCCCTCTGTCGGTATGAGTAGCCCTCATTCCGCAGGAGTGGGCCCTCTCGGCTTGAGGGGCCCTCTATTGGCTTATGAAGACCCTCGGCCAGCTTGAGGCGGCCATAGTTGGGCCTGAGGAGACCCTCTGTCTTTCCGAGGGACCTCAGTTGGCCTACGGGGCCCTCTATAGACTTGAGAGGCCCTCTGTCGGCCTGAGGGAGCCCTTGGCCAGCCTGAGGAGGTTCCTGCTCAGCCTGCAGTGAGTAGTGACTACACCCAGAGTAAGAAGTTAAAATCATGCTAGCGAAGCTAAAATATGTAGGGGCCCTCTGTCACTGGGGGGCATGTATGTGCCAGGGGGCCCACATCACAGACCGTGGGTACTACCTTGGCGAAATCCTGAATACGCCTTTGGTGATTGCTCGTCTTATTGCTCGTCTTAAAGACGGGCGATGACCTGTTACCGAATGCCTCTTAATCGCTGACGAAGACGAAAATACAATATACCCGAAAGCTCCGATTTTAATATGATTTGTATTGTGGAGTAAGTCCTCTTTGCATTAGATATATATCACCCACACACCATCATGTTTTTCGTGGATCCCAGATGAGTCCCTGAACAGGTCGGAAGGGCGTTGAAAAGGTTGGAGGGGCCTCTAGACAATCTGTAGGGACCCTGGGCCTCTCAACAGTCAGAATGCAACTGTCCGGTGAATAAAACTCAAAATTTTCGCGCCGCTCCGCCGCGCAATTTAACTACAAATTGTATTACATACAGGTTAAAATTTTGCTGTTTCTCTGCTCATATATGGGTTATGCTGCTATTTTTATATATGACTGGGCAAAATATTTCGCTTTAACATTTTTTACAGAACCTTTAAACGCACAATAACATGTTTAGAGGTCCGCACCATACGCAATGTGACGCATTGATGAGAATGCATATCCAGGGCATAAGACTAAAAAAAAATCGCGCCACTCCGCGGCGCAATTTATTTAGAAGTTACAGGTATTGAGCCTGACAAATATTCCAAGTTGGTATAGCTTATTCCAAATTGGTGTCGTTGGTTCCAAAGCTGATATGGCAGTTTGCTAACTCCAGCTCCTAAAAGTTGGTATTACCCATCATCTCATGTCGTCATACTGCATTATCCATCCTTGTAACGTGCTTTTTCAATTTGTTTTCGTTTTGTTTGGCCCTTTGAACGCTAGGGAAGGGAGCCTTGTCAACGCTCGAGAAGGGGCCCTTTTGAGTCGCCACCCCCCCCCCCCCCCACTGGACGAAATCCTGGATACGTGCCTGAAAGAATCTGTCCTCTCCCCTCCCGGATGTTCTTAATAGCTTGAATACCTACAATGATAGATATCGACGTCAATCTTCAGAACCTCATGCTTTATCAATTTTACGTCTTGTCACAAAATCGCAATGAAAATGGTTTTAAGTTGCTTGTTGGGAGAAAAACGACGTTAACCCGCGCGCGTAGTTCTCTAAGCCGAACGCGCGCGAGGGGCGGTAAATATTACCCCCCCCTCTTTATCTTCCGAACAAATAACCGCAGCGAGGAACGCGCAAGGCGGCGATCGAAAGCTCTCAATAAAACGAAATTCGAATGCATACCCGGAAATTTTCAATTAGGTCAAAGTAAGGTCACGTCAGATCATATGGAAAGTTTCGGTTAATGATTAATGGTTCATACTTTAATTAAACATCCTTTGATTAAGACTGTCAAATGCCACATAAAAGCTCTCAAAGGGTAATACATCTATTGCATTAAGTAAAAAGTGAAATTGCATGCAAAAATGTCAGTCAAGGTCAGGTCACAAAAGTCCAGCTGTCACGAAAGAGGTCAAAAGCAAGCCTTTGACACATGTTTTAGGGGTTATTTTTGCACGTAAGAATCGATTAGAAACAGTCATTTTTTACAACTTACCCCGTCAAAGTCAAGATCAGGTCATCTAAGTCAAAACTTGAAAACTGACTAATCGACATAAACAATGCCATTTTCTAGGTACAGTTTTGTGTCATAAACACAAAAATTAGCATTTTATATCTGTATGAGTCAAAAAAGTTCCAAAAAAAAAACGGTTATTTTGAAAAAAGTACGTTCTCATGTCAACCTTTTTATGCTTGGAGAGCAATCATCCACTAAAAAATGAAAACTATTACTTTTGAGAATTTGGTCTGGTATTCATACACTTGGGTTCTCATATAATATTTCGGTTTGCAGATACCTTTACATTTTCAATTTTTTGGGAAAATTTTCTGAAAAATCACTTTTTTTGGATTTTGGGGGTCAAAAACCATAAAAAAAAAATCCGAAATTGCCATCTTGTAGAAAATTTAAATTTCCTTTGGCTTATACAGTTTTGAACGTTTGCGAATTTTCTTTAAACGCTATGTTTTTCTACGATGCATTCAAACATTTATCGTTTATTCAACCAAAAATGGCCCATGACATGACGTCATCAAACGTCATTATCTTCCAAACGTTCTGAACTTTATTTTACGATGATTTTTTTTTAGAAGACGTTCAAATTGATGCTGGATAAGGTACTGAAACTTTGACGCGTTAATCTGTTCGGTTTTCAAAGTTATTCGAAAACGGAGAGGGGGTAATATTTACCCCCCCCCTACGCCGCGGCGGTGAAATGACGTCATGTTATGCCATTTTCAGTGGAAAATTAATTAAAATGTTTGAAAAATCGTAAGAAATTCGAATTTTTAGCAAAATATAAAAACAAAAACACAATTAAAAATATGTAATTATTTTCCAAATTTATGTATTAAATTCTTCTGATTTTGATATTTTGACCCCTACCCCCAAAAAGTCCAAACTTATGTGTCGTTGTACATCACACTGTACTGCTCTAATTATGTGGGCCCCCATTTACTACAAGGGCCCCCTAATCTCATTTGCCCCCCCCCCCCTGGGGCGAAATCCTGACTACGTCCCTGGTGTGCTGCAGAGTGTTCTGCCTCCACTTGTCACAGCCACCGGCGGCGGTGGCACGCTATCAACAACACCATCATGAGTCAGTTCCCTAGCCATGGGCGTCGAAACCGGGAGAAGGTAGCCGACGGCGGGACGCGTCCAACACAAACTTTTTCGGATTTTAACATTAGACCCGTGGGCGTTGCAGGAAAAGGCTCGCCCTTAGAACGATATCGTCCCCAGTTCCCCCTAGTTCTTGGCCGATTGCGACGCCACTGCCCAGCGTTATCGGTGCATCGATACTGACTCAATGGTGCCACATCATAAAGACTGCCCACCACAAAGTACCTAGGGATGGATCGCTATTGGGCCTATATGGGTATAATAATGAAAATCAAAAGAAAGAGCAATGCTGAAAATCAAACAGAAGTTATTGATCTTGCAAAGACAGAAACGATTAGCCAACGAAGACCAAAGAAACTAAACATCACTTCAAATCACACACAAAATAATCCGAATGTAGAACGATACGTGGTGAATTCAAAGATTACTTTACGACTTAACGACATTGAACAGCAAATTCATCTGCATCTTCATTGTTTTATGTCCGCCCCTGTAGCTCAGTGGGAGACGCTGGACTTCTGACCAATTTCGGAAGTGGCAGCCCGGGTCCGAGTCGCTTCGGCGCTCGCTATTTGCTCCTGACTGGGATGGCCTGCGGCCGGTGGCAGCGGTCGCACTCAAGGCCAGTTGAGGTCAGTGAGCCGGGCAGACCGTGTCCAGGTATGTCGGGCACGTAAAACTTTCGTTTCTAAATTCTGCCAGCCAACAGGAATTGCGCGATAGGGTGGTGAGGCCAGGACCAGCACAACAAGCTCTGCTTAGCGTGGGTCCTGACCTCGGAAAGCAATCCATGCACAACTTTCGACTAAATGTATTTTTAAAAAATATTTTGGTGTTACGTTTTGGCTTTTGGACCCCTGCATTATTCCTGTACTATCCTTCAACAGCTTGTGGATGTGCGCAGCGCCATTGGGCAGCAGCAGAAATATCAGTGCTGTATCCTACACCTACTCAACCATCCTGCTCCTTACCCGTCCTCTCTTGCCATAGTAGTTTTGCAATTTTTTAATAATCACCTGGACATGAAAAGCTACCTATTGTGGAATTGTGGAATGTATTGTGGAATGTGGATGTTCGTCGTTGTACATCAAGTAAATACATACAATTAAATATGAATACGAATGTTAAAAAAATAATCATAGCAAGCCGCTTCTTGCCTCAAATCCTATGTAACAAATATAGCAAACTTGTTAAACACCGCAGTGACAAAATTATAATTGATTTGTGCTGAACATGATCAGAAGACATCACATGAGAAATACGTAAACCAAAACTCTGGAGCAAAAAAAAACAGCTAGCTTATCACGACATACAAGACCAGCACCAACAGGTGCAATGAATAACTGCCAGTACGTACTTACCTAAATTTCGAAGCAAGCACTCTACCTCAGTTCACTTTAGCAGATGGCGATGATAAGACCTGCTGGCCGCTGCCTGTCCGCGAGCCTGGCGCCCCCTGCAACACCTACTGCGCAGCGGCCGATTGCAACCGACCAACCGGCATGGCGGCCCGGGGTTGTTGTTGAGGTTATGCTCTCCCCGGGTCAGCCGGCCGTAGCCGCCGTAGCCCAGAGACTCTCGGTGAGACTGGTGGCCGCGGGCCAGGCTGCCACGGGCCCGCCGTCTCGCAGCTGCGTCCGGTCCGGGTGTATGCTCCCGAAGATGCGGAGACGCGTGCCCGCAGGCAGGGACACCTGAGGAGCACGTTCTCCAGCTCATCAGGTTCATCTCGACACACCGACAGAGCACCGCCAGGCACGCGAGGTCGCCGCACTGCTGGCAGTCCTGGGTCGGGTGACGGCCGATTCTATGTATGTGGCTCTGCGAGCTGCTCCAGTGGCCGGCTCGCAGCTGATGCACGTTGACGGCGTCGTCGCGAGCGTCGGAGAGAACCGGCTTCGGGAACCGGCCTCCGATAATTATCGTGAAGAGGCAGAGACTCGGCAGTCCGAGGGCCAGCGCATAGTAGGCCAGCGGCGGCCCAACAAGATCGCTTTTAAATCAGATAGCTTAAGAAAGCGGAAGATATGACGGGTACAGGGGTAGTTCGATGCGTAGATTATGATTCTCATGCTCATTTTCCCTTTCAACTTTCCTGGCCTCAGATAAACCGTGTAGCCGGTGTTTTTTCGGCGTCCATTCATCTATTTATAATTGAAGAGTTGACCTTGACACAATCTCCAAGTGTCGGAATGCTCGCAATGAAACACAATATTTATACATCAAATCGAGTCTAAAACAGGGGCGGCGCCACCGGGGGGAAAGGGGGCAGCTGACCCCCTGGCGTCAGCCAGGGGGGCAAACATATCTTGTTTACCCCCATAATTTCACGGAGACCCCACTCCCAAAAAGGTGCCAAAAAGGTTAAGTTTGTTTTAAATCAGCTACCAATGCATAAGCAAGCAGAATCCGATGAGTTAATATGGCTATTTATAAATGTTAACTAGGGGGTTTGTCCCCCGCAGCGCTTTGCAATAACACTTTCCACAGTGGACGAAAAATCCCCTGCAGCCGACGGCAATACAAATGCGATGAACTGTCCCGACGACCAGAAGCCACCCCTCCCCCGGTCAACATTATTTCGCTGACGAAACGGAGCTTAATCCCCCCTCCCCATCACGAAGCCTAAATCAGCCAGTAGAAATAGCCCTCTCCTCCCTGTGAAAACTTCTTTGAGAAGGCCTTCGCCACTTTAACATGCACAGGACTGTTGCACATGTCTCGGGTCCGTACCGAGCACGCCCGTCGATCGTTCAGATCTCGATCAGCGGCCAAATGGAACGAGGTGCCGGGCGAAGTGCGTGACGCTATGGCAGTGGCAGTGTTCCGTACGCGGATGAGAAAATGGGTGACAGCAAATGACAAGAGAGTGTTTTAAGCTCGTAACGTTTTGCTTCAGATCATTTTGACTGTGTATTATTTTAAATAATGTCTGTGATGTAATGTTCATTGACACTTGGGCATTCCACGACATTTCGACCAGTCGAAAACACCCTCATCTCTCACTTTTGGTTCAAAATGGTGTATAGGGTTTATCTTGGGTCCTGAAAAATTCAGCTGTGGAATATTAGTCGATCTGACCTCAGGTTCGAGTTTATAGCCTCGGGCATATTTGCAGTGTCCACAACTTGCAGAGGTTTTTCGGAGGCCGAAAGACGCATTGACTTAACCAAATGTTAAAAAATACTTGTATGGCTTAGTTCAAAATTGAAACGAAAGTTTTTTTCTGATTTTTTTTTGCGTGACCTTGAATGACCTTGACCAGTGACCTTGTGACCTTTTTATCGAATGACCTCGTGTGACCTCGGGTACAACCTCTGATTTTCAATTTTTACCTCTCAAATAGTACCTTGTCAATGTCTTTGTTAACAATGCAATAAATAAAAAGATGAATGCGTTTTTTCCTCTAAATTTCACATATTTCCCAATTGTAACGTGCGTGTTTTCGTGAATTACCCCCAGGGGAGGGGTAACGGGCCAAATATCTGCCAACTTTGATACCATTTGGACGGGGTCTTCACCATTTGAATTTGGAGTGGTCTAAGGCGGTGCCGTATAAAATTGTATACACTTTGGTCTAAATCTGAGTCCAAGCAAATTGGACCAAAACCACCCAAACCACCAACAATCGCTCAGACCGACATCATGCCTTCCGAACCAATTGGACGTTTGGGGCGAATTTTCTATCCATTCGATCTGACGTGGTTTCAAAACGTTGTGGTAACAGAGTTTATGTACTTTGGTTCTTTCTTAGTGGCACAAATTAGACCAAAACGCAACAATCGTTGTAGACGGCGTCCATCTCAGAACCTATGGGACCCGACTTGGAACAGGTTCTTCTTCAACAATCGGTGTGGCCAAAACAGTGTCTTCAAGAGTTCTAATCAACTTTGATTGAATCTAATTGCGCAACCAAATCAGAACCAAAACCACCAAAATCAATTGTAGATGATGTCATGTCCCGAACATATGTTTCCAATTGGCACCGATTTCACCATTTGAATTCTGGCTTTGGTCCAAATGGGCTCTAAGAGTCTAAGTCGACTTTAGTCTTATATAAGTGGACCAAAACCACCCAAACCACCAAAAATCGTTGCAGAGGACATCATCCTCCGAACATAATGTACCGATTTGGGCCTAATCTTCACCATTCGATCCGGCGTGGTTGAAAACGTTACGGTGGACAGTTTTATCTAATTTGATTCAATCTAAGTGGACCAAATTAGTCCCCAAAAGCTAAAAATCATTACAGATGACGTCATGCTCAGAACCTAATGCACTGATTTGTTCGGAATCTTCACCATTCGATCCGGCGTGGTTCAAAACGCTGTGTTGAACAGTTTGATCTAATTTGATTCAATCTAAGTGGACCAAATTAGACCAAAAACGCTAAAAATCGTTTGGCAGATGACGTCATGCTCCGAACTAATGGGACGATTTGGACACGATCTTCACCATCTCATCTGGTTTGTTCCAAAGCAGGGCCGTATTTAATTTAATCATTTTTGTACGAATGTAAGTGACCAATCGGACCAAACCACCAGTTTTGTTTGGTTTCGGTCAAATTTGGTCCACTTTAATTGAACCAAACTCGGTCAAACTCAACACGGCACTGTTTTGGCTCAAACCGGATCGAATGGTGAATATCTTGTCCAAATCAGTTTGATATGTTCTGAGAATGGCATCGTCTTCAACGTCTTTTGACTTTTTTGGTCTAATTTTGTCCACTTAGATTAAACCAAAGAAGATAAAACTCTTATTCACAACGTTTTGAACCACGCTGGATCGAATGGTTAAGATACTGTCCAAATCGGCCCCATAGGTTTTGAAGGATGATGTCGTCCTGCAACGATTTTTGGTGGATTTTGGGTGGTTTTGGTCCAATTTGGTCCCACCTCAGATTAGACCAAAAGTGTATACAATTATATAACGGCAACCGCTTTAGCCACGCCAGATCAATGGGTGAAGACCCCCGTCAAATCGGTCTCATAGCTTGGCAGATATTTGCCCGTTATCCCTCCCCCTTGGGGGTAATTCGAAAACACGCGCGTATATAGATGGCAAATATGGAAATTGGAGAAAAAACGCACCTTTTTTATTTAATGCTCTGTTAGACAAGACATTGGCAAGTATTTTAAGAGGTAAAAAATTGACATCAGGGGTGTACCCGAGGTCACATGAGGTCATCGAAAAATGTCCAACAAGGTCAAGTGTCAAGGTCATTCCAAGGTCACGCAAAAAAATCATAAAAATACTTCGTTTCATTGTGAAAACTCAGCCATAACAAGTTATTTTTGGCATTTTGGTTAAAGTCATGCCAGTCTTTCGGCTTCCGAAAACACCTCTGGCAACGTGACCCTGCAAATGCCCGAGGCCTATAAACTCAATAACCTGAGATCAGATCGAGCTAAAATATTTACCACGCTGAATTAAGGACCAAGATAACCCTATCACAATTTTGAACAAAAAGTGGGAGATGAGGGTGTAATTTGGGATACAAAATGGTCGAAATGTCGTGAAATGCCCCACTTGTCATGAAAAGCCGTGTTTTGCGGATGACATACGAATACATGATGATGAACATATGCAATGGTGTCATTTGTTGAGGAAATAAAGCGGACGCGACAAGCATGTAATCAAACAGTGCCGCATTGCCCGTGCAGTTGTCGGAATTAAGTGATACCTATATATAAAAAAGATGCAGAAAATCTCTTCAGACCCATCATAAACCAGCATTGGGGAAACAAATAGCGATACAAATTTACTGATCTTCTGTGGTCATTTTTTTGTATCTCTACCGTTACATGGAATACATATTTGTACTTTGACTTCTTTCACACCCCTCCTAATACACAGCATCACTGGCGGATCCAGAAAGTGTGATTTTGACAGTTTGGGGGGCCAAATCTCCAAAAATTATCGCATAATTCTTGAAAACTCATCGGATTTCGCTTGCTTATGTATCAATAACTGATTTAAAACAAACTTTTCTCTAGTAAAAGTTGCTTACGGTTTTACGACAAACTCAGGAAATGTGTCAAATTTGCGCAGATTTTGGGTGGTTTGGGGGGGCCATGGCCCCTTTGCCCCCCCCTGGATCCGCCCTTGTACAGCATAAATACAATACAGTAAGTGACAGAGTGCCAAACCTGGTGGAATGCAAAAGTAAATTGACCATTTAAACCGTAGCATCAGGTATTTTCCCCATAAACTCATGAAATACGGCAGGATGGAAAACAAACTTCGCATCACAATTTGGGCGGTATGCTGGCTGATTCAACAAAGCAACGCATGTGTTGAGTAAAAGAAGGCATTTGAGGTTTTACGTTGATAGCGTCAATAGTTTTGAGCTATTACGAAAGTTGTTTAAGGGGCGTTAAACGCCCTCCCCCATCAATGCTGGGTTAAGCAACATCAAATGGCTCCTTAGTGACCTGACATGACCTTGGCTGGCCAGTTTTACAGCTTTTTTCCGAAAAACTAATTGGGGGTTCAAAATACCAGGGCAAATGTATATTGTATAAAGGCAGTCAAGCATACTTTGCAGAATTTAGCATATATGCCTGAGCCTGCCTGTCTGAGCCATCTAAATTAATCGGATATTTACTCAGTGTGAGTATTGATCTTTATTGTCAATTGAACCTTGACTAATATTTCAATGAACCTTGACCTCTGAGTCAGGCTCCGCAATGACGTTTTCGGGAATGACGACCAATGACGCGGTATCATAGCAGCGTCCGGCCCGACACGGGAATCCCCCTCCCCAGTACTGTGTGCCGCAGTGTTCCGCCTATACAGTCCACACGTCACGGCCACCGGCGGCGGCGGCTCGCTATCAGCAACGCAATCATTACTCTGTCCCACTGCCATGCCCATGGGCGTCGATACCGGGAGAAGGGAGCCGACGGCGGGGACGAGTCCAACAAGCTTTTTATTTCGGATTTTAACATTAGGGCGATAGACGTTGCATGAAGAATATTCGTCTTTAAGAACGATGTCGTCCAACCAGCTTCCCCCTAGTTCTTTGCAGATTGCAACGCCACTGCCTGCATGGCCATCGGTGCATCGATTCTGGACTTAGGTGCTGCCATTCAAAGACTGACCACAAAGACACAAAGAAAGTACCTCTGTGATGGATGGCGTAGGATGCCTGGATATAGGTACCAATTTATAAAACAAAACAAAACATAGCGAGCCGCTTCTAGCCTGAAATCCTATATGTCATAAGATAGCAAGGTTGTACAAACACCGCAGATGACAACAATTATAATTGATTTATGCTGAACAACATCCGACGACCTAGATCATGGGGAATACGCAACCCAAAACTCTGGAGCACAAAACACAGACTAGTTTGGTTACGATATATAAACGATACGGAAGAAAAAGACAACAGGTACATTAAATATTTGTCAGTACGTACTACCTAAATTTCGGAAGCAAGCACTAGTGGCTCCGCAGTTCACTTCGCTGGACGTATGACCGCTGGCGCGGCGCGAGCTGGGCCCCTGCCAAACACTTTTGAGTGACATGTCTAATGAAGTCAGCCACTGCACAAAATGCTTTTTTCAGCCGCCTACATATAGGGTGTGTTAAGTGTGAGTTGTCGCCACTGAGGCGCGCGTGTGTCTCAATGTGTATCTGACCTTGAATACAGCAGTTGGCCCGCTACATTGGTGACAGCCGGTGGGAGTCCTCTCTGGGAGCGCGGGGAGCCTGAGTGACGCGATGCCCAGTGTGTCGGGGCGACTAGTGCTGTGCCTCCACAGCCGATCGGAAGCGCTGATACCAATGGCTGAGTAATATTGACTATTCGAGGGGTATCAGGGCCAATATGGGATGGAATGCCAACTCAGGCCAGGATCTTTTTACGGCCGCCGTATTGGGCGGTCAGAACAAGGCGGCATCTCGCCAGCTGCCGCGGAGACGGATCTGTGCCTCGTATTTCCTGACCCTCCGCATCAAAGTTACCTACTGCAGAGGTCGTGAGCCTTATCGGGATGCCGTAAGCGATGTTGGTCTCGCCGTGCTTAGCAATCGCAAAGGCGAATGCGAGAGGTGTGGAACAGTTCCGCGACCCGGGCATAGTGATCGTGGTAGGAGTTTACCGCCCAGAGTGACTTGTTTCGGCTCGCCGCTATAGTGGTACGTCTATCCCGGGCTTTTGTTGTATGCGGCTGCGTCGACAGTCCGTTCGGTCATTGCCTTCCTCAACTCGAGTAGATGTCTCGTGCCAAAAGCTGGGAAGACGTGGTGAGACACTGCGCTGATGGCCAAAGCTGCAGGCAGAAATCTGCTCGACATGGCTGCTGGTGTTTACAGCTGCTGCATGTCAGCTCCCGGGCCTGACGGCCGCGGACCCGCTGAACAGACGCCCAGGTGGGTGGCCAAGGTCGCCGGGGGTCCAGGTCCACTGGACTGGTGTGCTGGGGCTGTGGCGGCCGAGGTTCACGTGATGGCTCGGTGCAGAGCTCACCGTCCTGCGGCGCCCGGCCGCGGCGATGGGGGTTTACGTCCGCATCCCGGGACGGGCCGTCTGTACGCTCGACACCTCAGAGATTAGACGGGCAGGCGGAATTCAGCTGTTGTGGTAGACAGTGGAGCAACAGTCAGCTGTCTGCAGCCATGTTTACACGCACAAAGAGCCGGCGACTGAGCAGTCATTCAGCGGCGGCGAACCGCACAGAGACTACAGGTCTAGCGGGCTCTATCGTGGCTTAGTCCGCATGGAACGACCAAAGTGCAGACAGCAATGCGTTCTTCATTTCACCGACGGTCTGTCAGGGAGTGATGGGGCATGGACTTGTTGCAGAGTTTGGGGCGTAATATCGACGTTAAACACCGTGTCGCCCCTTGCTGTCCGCCCGTTCTAGCATCCTATCGGAAGCGCCGAGACCCATGCAGTCCTCACCATCGGCCGACCGCGGCGGGACTAGACGAGGCCATCTACCGTGGTCTGAGAAACCAGCAAGTTCCACCAATCGGCCCAAACTGCGGCGGGACTGACGGTGTGGAGTCGCACGCCACCATGCCGGACTCCTGACGGTCTCGGCTCCGGTGGAATTCGGCTGAACTTCATACCCCGAAGTGGTGGATCGATGAAGACCTGCTAGCAACTTCGCGCAGATCGCGCATGGTTGTGGCTGAGGACTTTGATGAGTGGGTGTTGAGCCAGGACCATGCTGTGCCTGCTTGTGTGAACAGGTTAGATTTTGGATTACTCGAGCGAGTTTCGATGATGTGTTTTAATAGTCTTGGGCGTACGCCAGCTGATTGAGCATAGATAGTAACTACGTCAGATGTGCCTTTTGTTGGGAGGCCACGTACAGGCTGGCCGCAATCGCGTAACAAAGATAAGGCCCAGGCAGTTTTGGAATTTGAAAATCCCCCCCTCAGATGATACGGGACGGGTAGTGGAAGCTGAAGTGACAGTGATTATATGAACCCGTGGTGCTTGTTGAAGAAAAAAGGCTCAGGACGCTTCTCGGGGTGTGCAATTGTATTTCAGAGTCTGAAACAGCGTGAACGGTGAAGGACCGCCAGCCTGTTCTTCGGGTCGAGGGACGTCATCCGGAGGCTGGCACCGGCTCACGTCTTCTCAACTAAGTTCGAGCGCCAAACAAGGCTACTAGCCGAGTTCCGCTTGCGGCAAGAGGACCGCAAGAATGACCGCGTTTCAGTTTTACACGGACAAGTTTACGCGTTTTCAAGGTGCTGCCGTTCGGCCTTGGTGTAATGGGGCTCAGCACGTACAATCGTCTCATGCATAGACGCATTACGAGGGACTTAAAGTGGCGGTATTTCCGCGGTACTTTCGACGATTGGTGGCGTGTTGCAGGTCAGTGATGAGGACTGAACAACATCAGTGATCTGCGGCTTGGTGCTGGAACGGCTGCGGTCTGCCGGTTGTCTGACCCGAAACCGGGACAAGTGTCGGTTCATGACGTCATCAACTGGATTGACTTCGCTGCGGTGATTGGCAGTATCTCTCAGGATCCATCCGTCCTAAAGCCGGAGGTCAGCACACGCCGAGCGATAGATAGCAGTCAAGAGGCCTGGCAACCAGAAAGGAGGCTGAAGCGGTTCCTCGGTCTCTGTGGATTCTATCGGTGCCTCGACGGTAGCCCACGCTCAGCTTGATCGCCGACCGCTCACAGGACTGCTGAAGAAAGAGCAGCACGTCTTCACTGGGAATGGAGCAACACGAGTCCTGCGTTTCTTCTCTGCCTTGCAAGGAGACGCTTTGATGTCACGGCCCGGTTGCTGACGCATCCTTCAGAGACGTCTGAGGTTCACCGTCCGCACGATGGCGAGTGCAGGCGGGGATCTGCTGCGGCTGAGTCCTGGAGGCGAGAAGCCGGTCCAGTGGAGTTCTCCATGCAGGGTTCTCGAAAGCAGCAACGAGGCTATTCAGTCATCGAACAAGAGGCTTAAGGGATTGTGCACGGCGCTGAAAAAGTGGCGTCACCTGCCGCTTTGCCTGGCGGCGTACAACTTCCGTCTGTGCACTGACCTCGACGGCTCTGTGTGGCTCCAGTCAAAGAAGGGAATGCTGACTGGCCGCCTGGGTCGCTGGGCTATCCTGCCTGCAGGAAGATTCGACCTTCACCATCGAGCACTCTCTAGTCAACGAGCACGGTAGTTGCCCGATGCGTTGGCTGGTCGGTTCGCTGAGTATCAGCGCCAATCCTGCAGTCGCAGCAGCAGCGCCATGCTGTTGGCCAAGTCTGAATGATTGGCATGCGGAGGTCGGTGCGACGCACAACATTCAAAAACGCTGCAAGCAGCAACAACACAAGCTGCCTCAGAGTCAACCAAGCGTGGCATGCTGTGCCATCGTTCTCCTAGAGTGGAGGAGAACGAACTTAGTGGTGCCTGAAATCACAACGGGATCTGGCCAGTCATCAAGCGATCGCAGCGTAGGCATGATTGATCCCCTGGGCGGGGCCAGTACAGGATCGCAGAGGAACAGTTAACAAGAGTCCGTGTCCAAGGAGCCGCTTACTTCTGGCCTGGCGATGATCCAAAAGATGTTGAGAGGCATACGTGAAGGCGTGTCTGATCTGCTGCGCGAGTCAAAAGATACACCAGTAGCCACTGCACATCTAGTGCCTGTGGACACGTACGACGGACTGGGAGCCGTGGCAGAAAAGTGGCGCTGGATTATGTTGGGGCCCATTTCTGCTGACGTCTTGAGAGTGGGCAGCGCTTCAAATCATCGTATGCCAGGACTATTCACGCAAATGGCCGGAGGCTGGTGGGCAGTCTCAACCACTGACGCGTCGACGGTGGGAGAACGTTGGCTGTTGGGAACGCAGGTGTTGCTGCAAGATTCGGATTTTGTCCAGCGGAAATCGTGACTGACGTGCAGGGCACACAATGCGATGAGACGCGTCATTCGCGGCGTTCTGCAGAAGATTGAGGAATCATGGACAGAACGGACCTCTCCCTACCATTCCTGCATCGGATATGGTAGATGGCGCTGCAACAGGGAACGCTGCTGAACAATGATACGCCTCGTACGTTGGACGGAGGAACAAGCAACAGATGGGACGTAAACCTGCAATCTCTGGCCTGGAATATCCGCACAACATGCTGCGAAACAACCCAGGCACATATACCGTTCGAGCTGGTCGCAGCTGTAGAAGCGCGAGACTGCCCATCGAGTTTCTGCAGCGCCATTGCGTTCGAGCGACAGACCGAGTGGGTCTGATGAGTAGAGCTCACCTGAGGGTACGTGAGACGGCTCTCGGAAAGCTTCGAAGCACGTGCGGCGGCAGTGCGGTGCGACGATGTATGACAAAGCGAAACATGTCAAAATGGCGGCAACATTTAGCACGATGGGGATAAAGGTGTTCTGGAAGCGCCCTATTAAGCAGGCAGGCTGTGTCACCAAGGTTTACAGCCTATCTGGAGCGGACCGTTTGGAAGGTTGTGGGTCGATGTGTCCGGATGTAAACTATCGATTCGGGACGACAAGGGCAAGACGTTTAGTCATTCATAGTGAACAATCTGAAAATGAGTCATGTGACCGCGGTGGTGTGCCTTCGCCAGTGATCCGTGGTCGGGTAGACAAAGCGGTAGGAAAAGACGTTTAGAGCTTCGACATCAGTGTCCTCATTAGGTACTATGTACGCGTAGGACTTAGGTTCCAGGTGTAACTATTATGTTGAGTTACATGTATTGCTGTTACTATTTAAGGGGTTGAGTGTAGTGTGAAGTTGTCGCCAATACGGCGGCGCTGTGGTGTCTCCAAATGTGTACTTGACGTTGAATACAGCAGTTTGGCGCGCTACAGGGTGCCAGCTTGTCCGCAGGACAACGCAGGTTGTGCCCTTTTCCTATCTTAGGACGTAGTGGAAAATTATTGAAATATAGCCTGGATTCGATCAAACGCTTATGTACAATTACAAACGAACAAGTCCATGAAGACAGCAACGTAATCGTATTCGTGTTCAAAGTTACTCCGATTTCGTCCAAACTTGCACAAGATGAGCCAAATGGCACAATCTTGTGCACAGTGCACAGCCTTGAAGTTATACGCGCATATCACAAACCGTTTGACTTACAGATGTCACAATAGGTCAAAAGGGTCAAATACGAGGTATTCCCTATTGTTTCTCCTTAGTGACTTAGAGCAACTATTAAAGTATCAAAATATTCGAAACAGAATGAGGATTATACACAAGCCAAAATTCGACCAGGACTCACCAGCCCTCGCAGACTCACCAGACTCACCAGGACTCACCAGCCCTCGCAGCAGCTGAACGTCACGTCACAGATGCATTTTTCATTGGGTGAAAAATAGTTTTGCGGTACCCTATTAAGTTTAAAAAACGCACTTATATTTTCAATTGAGCACAGAGACATCCGCGAGTGACCATAGTGTATGCCAAACACAACAGATGCCCTTACTCTGCTACCGTCTGACCCATGGCTGCGGAGTCGATCAGTTTTCCGATGACTCCGACTCCATCCCTCCGGGGTCGACTCCGACTCCGAAATCGACCCCGACCTTTGACTGGCTGAAGCTTTTGTTAACAGGCACAAGATGTAGGTATCCAACTGCAGCAAACATTTTCCCGTTGATGATTGTATCTCGCTTTATGGTACTTTGTTAAGTAAAATATAACTGACGTTTGCGGTCTGACAGGCATTGTTTGACCCTAATTTTATACTCCACAGATTCTGGAAGTCCAAAAGTAAAATTTGTCAGATCTTGTGACAACCCTACCATCCACATGAATGATTAAGCAATAGAGGAAGTGGCAGGCTTAAAGTGGTAATGGGTACACTCGCATTTTTGTATGGATTTTTATTGCGTGATGACCGCTTAACTAGACTGAAGATGGTACGCGCCACTTCAAAACATATTTTTTAGCAATGTATTTATGGTGATCGTTGCTTAACCCTAATCCGTGCTGGGGGGGGGGGAGATTCTACCATCCCCAGTCAAGACCCACCAGCATTTTGATGCGCTTTTTCGATTGGTGCACTTTAAAAAACGTGCAATGCACCGTTTGTTTGTTAAAAGGTTCATAAGTTTGATTGTAAGGGAGTTCTATAGTTTGACCTTGGTGGGCGACCCTGGGTGACCTTGATCAATTGTTTTGCGGAAGGCACAACTGCATTTTAAGCGCTCTTTCGATGTGTGCCCTTTAAAACCCGTGCAATGCACCATTTGTTCGTAAAAAGGTGCCTATGGTCGATCTTGAAGAATTTTGATAGTTTGACCATAGGTGACCTTGATAAAAAAAAAATCGGTAGAAGTTCCACCTGTAGTTTGATGCACTCTTCCGATTGGTGGCCCTTAACAAAATGTGCAATGCACGGCTTTTCCGTGAAAGGGTACATAAGGTCGGTGTTGAGGGAGTTTGATAATTTTATTTTGATGGGTGACCTCGAGTGACTTTGATATACATTTTGGCGAAAGACCGACCTGCATTTTGATGCGCTCTTGCGATTGGTGGCCTTTACGAGTCTGTGCGGATTGCCGTGTGTCCGTAACAAGTCGCATTAGGTTGATTTTGAGGGATTTTGATAGCTTGACCTTGATGGTTGACCTCGGGTGACCTGGATACAAATTTCAGTGGAATTTCCACCTTTATTCTGATGCGCTCCTTTCGATTAGTGGTCTTTTTTAGGCCGTGCGGCGCACCGTTTGTCCCTAAAAAGGTAAACATCTACCTTACTCATTTGACCTTGACATTCAAAATAACATCAGATTAGTAATCCTCGTATGCGAATTGACCTACATGCGTATTTTTGGCGAACAACTTGGCCGTTGCAAATTTATGTTGTGCTGGCAATTTGCTAACTTGATGGGACATCACTGAGAAGCGACATCGCTCTGTCCCCTCGTTATCTTCTGAACCAATAATCGTAGCGAGACGCGCAATGCGGCAGTCGAAAGTTATTAGTAAGATGCTTCTGAAGGATGCGCGAAATTTCCAAATGAGGTCATATGTCAGGTCATGGTCGGGTAAAAGGTCAAAATCGAGTTATTTAAGTTCATAGGCTATACTATCCATCAAAATCCCTATAGCAGACAGCTACAAGAGCGGTCCCCTACTGAAGCAGCAAATAGATCAAGAAGACTACACAAACTTTTGGGGTAGGCTGACCGACCCCTCCCCCTGCCCAACCTACGCCACTGCAACGTGTTGTTCAAATGTTTTGATTTGCATAGCCATGGCACATGTGTTGCATGTATATGTAGATGCAACACATGTGACATGTGCAACAATGCATAGGTATATGTTGCACCATTGTATGAATACCGATGTACTAATGCAGACGCACATCTCCGGTCTCCCGGGTCGATCATCGACCTGACGTGACCGGTGCGTCTTGTGTGCATGGGTTCCTTCCATTTCTGTTCCTTCCATCCTTGAATTCTCATGAGACAGGTAAATAGCAGGTGAGTGAATCAGGTGAGTGAGTGGCAGCGGCAATGTCTATGATGTGTACCTTGATGGTCATGACGTGGCACCCAGCCGACCATTGGCCAGTCCCGGCCATGTCCGGTTGGTTGCAGTCGGCTATTGCGCAGTGTGTTGCAGGGGGCGCCAGGCTCGCGGCCAGCGGCCATTTGCCGAAGTGAAGTGACAGAGAGTGCTTGCTCCAAAATCTTGGTAAGTACGTACTGGTAATTATTCACTGTAGCTGTTGTTCTTGTATGTCGTGATGAGCTAGCTGTGTTTTGCTCCAGGAGTTTTGAATTTAGGGTATATGGTTCCCTTGATCATAGCCTGCCTGATTCGTTGTTCAGCACAAATATTTTTAATTGTTATCACTGCGGTGTTTAACGAGTTTCGCTATCTACATGTTATAGTAGGATTTGGGCAGAAGACATAAGCTCATATATATATATATATATATATATATACATACTTAGGGTGACCCCTCTTGCAACCCTTTTTCACATGGAATCTCTTTGCCTCCTCTCATCTTTTTCAGAGTGCTCTGATTGCGGTGAGTGCCGGGCTGGCATGCAAGAAGATTTGAGACCTTTCCTAAGCCGATTTTCCTTTGAGTCTTGAGGAGTGCTCTACAGATAAAAATGTTTGCTTAAAATGCCCATTATTTAGAAATTTGTAATAACCTATATTGTCCTCTGAAAATGACAATTAGATATGTTAATAATATTTAAGTCTTCCTGCCTAGAACAGCAATACATCTGGTCGGTTTAAGGCCTAATCGACTCGCAAGTACCATGATAGTCTGTCCAACTACCGCACTTTCCCTGAGTTCAAAGGTACGTCATTAATATCATGAAGGCGGGCTTGTTCATTTAAGTTCACATGTTCATTGCCACTCCTCCAGTTGTCCTCAACAGTGCTTGGGGTTGGAATGCCACCAACCTCTGGTTTTCGGTCGAGTAACTCCGCATTTTTACCCCTATGAAAATAATGCAACTTGTGAAGCAAAAACTCCAAAAATGTGAAACTTCTACTCTTCTATGACCCGTGACCCTATGACCTTTTGTCCTTAGGTATCTCACAGTCGCAACTAAGGCGTCACCCGAGTAATCGATGCTGGTATCCTATGCCAGTTTTCCGTTTGTTTTTCAGGAAGCATATAAAAAACAGGTTTGAAACATTTATGTTTTTTATGTTTTTCAAAAATGTATGTTTTTACCTATACCGATTGAGACCATAGAAGGGGTTTTTTTTTTCTTTTTTATTTTTATTTTCTTTTTTAATACTTGGTTTGATGACGCTTCTGTGCAAGCGGTCCCCGCAGTCACTTTCCTTCTTGTTGAACGGCTTAAATGTCTTTGTGGTCTCTGGCAATTTTGGAGACATTTTTGTGTTGCTAAATTTCAAATTTTGGGTATCTATTTTAGCATAAATTAATATGTTTTACTGTGGTAAATCCACTTCAAGGTCAACCGAGGTCACAGACTCTTTATGAAACGTAGATATGTTTTTTTTGGACTATGACTGTTTCTAACGCCATTTTTTTGCGGCAAATTTTCCCAAACAAGTGGGCACCGTTTTGTGGCATAATTGCGATTGTTACATTCATGGTTCTTCTCGATTTCGATATCTGAGCTCCTCAAGCAAATGCACTATTTGGATGACATCCGGGTCATTGACATTTTCTCAGAGGTCACCTATGATTCAGAACCGTAAAATCGAGTATCAACGGCTTATTTTTATCACAAAAAACACATTAGTTTTAAATTAAATCTCTAGATAAAATAGGAGCTTAATGCCAGGGGGTCTCCCCCTGCATGGTCAGTGACCATGCAGGGGTGATGGGGGGTTGAGACCCCCTGGCATTAAGCTCCTATTTTATCTAGAGCTATAATTTAAAACGAGAGTGTTCTTTGTGATAAAAATATGCCGTTGATACCCGATTTTAGGGTTCTGAGTCATAGGTGACCTCTGAGAAAATGTCAATGACCCGGATGTCATCCAAATAGTACATTTGTTGAGATTCAATTCGAATCGAGGAAGAACCATGCATTAACATGCAATTATGCAAAACGGGTGCCACTTTGGAAAATTACCTAAAAAAATGGCGTAGAAACAGTCATAGTCCAAAAACGTCATCTAAGATCATCAGGAATTTGTGACCTCGGTTGACCTATGCAAGTGGGTTACTCCAGTTTAACATATAACTATGTAAAATGGATGCAAAATTTGAAATTAGCAACACAAAATGTCTTACAAATTACCAGAGACCAAAAAGACATTTAAAGTCAACAAAGGAAGTGACTGCGGTTGACCGCTGCAAAGGACAACTAAGGTCTCGATCTCAAGGGAAACCATACATTTTTGAAACCATAAAAAACAGATGTTCACACCTGTTGATATGCTCCTGAAAAACAACCGGAAACAGCATAAGATACAAGCATCGATACTACGGGACGCAAGTTGCGCCTGACATTACCTAAGAAACAAGTCATAGGTCACGGGTCATAGGGAGTAGAAGTTTCACATTTTTAGTTGTGCACAAGTATGGTACTAATGCGTGAGATACAACAGAAAAACCGAGGGGTGGCATCAAACCCCGCACTGTTGAGGGGGTGGCAATGAACATTTAACTAAATGAACATCCGCCTCCTATATTAATGCGTACTTGACTCAGGAAAAGTGNCACTGTTGAGGGGGTGGCAATGAACATTGAACTAAATGAACATCCGCCTCCTATATTAATGTTTACTTTACTCAGGAAAAGTGTTATTGCTAGCTATATTTTAGGTGTAGAAAGTCGGTTGGGACCTTAAACAGGCCGGAATGTATTTCTGTCTAAGAGGAAGACTTAAATTATTTATTAACATATATATTTTGGCAATTTCAGAGTAAAATATTCCAAAATTTATAAATATACGTCATTTTNGAACTAAATCACCTATTTTTCCACCAGCGTTCATCGACACTTTAAGCCCTGTCGTTTCGAGTGTCCTGGCGATGATATGTGCTGGTTTGGAGTAGGAAATTGAAACCCACCGAGCTGACTGGTCTTTTTCCTGTCAGTTACCTGTCTTTTCTTGCTTCTGATTTGTTCCGCTTTCTTTCATCACTATCATCACTTACTCCATTTGTCCATTTGTATCATCACTTACTCCATTTGTCATGGATGTAACACACACACACACACACACACACAACACACCACACACATATATATTATATAATATATGTTGGCGGATGCAACATTGAGACGCATTTTTCATGAAAAAATAATTATATTTAAGGAACATACCACAGCCACTTATAAGTTGGTCTGTGGAGTAGGGAAATTGAAACCACCGAGCCTGATGGTCTTTTTTCCTGTAGTTATCTGTCTTATTCTTGCTACTGATTTGTTCGCTTTCCTTTCCACTATCATATTATCATTTGTCATTTGTCTCATCATTACTCCATGTTGTCCATGGATGTAACACACAACAACACAAAAACACACACACAAAACACACACACACACACACACACACACACACACACACACACACACACACCCACACACACACACCACACAATATATATATATATATTTATTATATATATTATTAATATATACTATATATATATATATAATTATATATATATATATATGTTGCGTGCAACATTGAAGACGCATTTTTCATAAAAACATAATTACTATATTAAGGACATAACATATACGTAACCGAAGAGAATGCAAAAAAAAAAATACGTCTGAGAACAATTAGAAACAAAGTAGTCAAGAAACACACATTAAAGCCGCGAGAAAACTCACGATAAATAAAGATTGAAAAGTCGCTCAGAAGGGAGATAATTTAACAATGTCAGAGGCCGTTCTTACCAAAAAAAATTCGAGCCACGGCTGCAAATAAAAAATCGAGCAACAAAAAGCAGCCGGCTGCATTTTCCATTATTATAATAAACAAAAAATGGGAAGCGACTGCAAATATGTATTTTTGTTTCTACTCGGCTGCGAATCAGACGGCAAAGAAATGCCCTTGAGGTATGACGTCATACTTACTAGTTTTGTAATTTAACCTTCAGAGCTGCTACAATTTGGATGTTTTACATCAGGTTTTATTTCAAGATAATAATTAATTCAACTTACATGTAATACAACTGCAGATACTTTTCTGTTTCGCCACTGGATTATCACTACTTTTGTATGGAATATATTATGAGATACTCCTCGCGGAAGTCATCAAGTCGCGACGAGTGATTGGCTCGCGGACAATACTTCTGGCGTTTGCAACATTCCAAGGAGAAATATGTAAACAGTCACGGCGCCAGCCAAGGCCATAGACACTAGGTAAACCCGTCCGGGGAAGGCAGCGAATGGCGTGACGTCACAGGCACGTGACGTCACACGCTCCCTATTCAAATAGTGTTAAATCGGCTATTTTCGCGTCGGACTATTTGAATACCTTAGGTGCCATCGAGATGAATTTGGCACTAAATGATAGATTTGCATGGGCTCTACAGATCGCTTATTGGTCATTTTCTCGTAAATTGAAAGGGTGAGCCGCTAGGTGATGTCAAAGATCGAGCGAAGCCCATATCCATATTAGGCAATGTTGAAGTGTTTTCCTGGGTGCTGTTTTATTGTTCAAGTGCGAATTTGGGTATTATTCGATCTGGTTTTTAATGCAGGAAGGTGACTTGAGGATACTTTTGAGTAGTATCTATCAGGTGAGGGTATTTTTTTATCTGTATTACACTTGTTTCACCCAAAATTATGTTGAAAATTGTTTAGCGAGAAATGCGCCACCGTTAATTACCTTGTTCCTGTTGTTGATATTCGATATTTTCTAGTGGTGCCAGTTTCATAAAATATTTGTCCAATGTCGCAACCGATGTCAAAAACGTGGTCAGCTGTCCGTCGAAACTGTCCGAAAATCATTGTTTGTTCCGACATTTGTCCGAAAGGGAAACAAAATGTAACATTGGAATGTAAAACATCAGTGAATCATTCCATTTTTGCATTAATAATGAGGCGTGTGTGTAAATTAGATACAGTTAGGATATCAGACACACGATCATTAATATATCATTTATATACACGCAAGTCATCCTGGGCATTGGGATAGTCCGAAAATGTCAAAGAAATATCCTAATGTCCGTCCGAAAACCGATCGGTGTTCGGACAAATTCGGATTTCCGAAAATGTTCGCACCGATTGGCACCACTAATATTTTCCCATATTATTATTATTCAAGCATATATGACAATTAAAAAAAAAAACACTGAAAGAATACAAAGTAATCGCAAAACACACAAAAAACTAAATCAGACGCCCGCCCTTGAAAGCACCGTCTGAAATATAAAAATAAACAAACACCGGTTGCCAAGGTTACTAAAACAGCGGCTTCGTCGATCGAACGTGTATCTTTTGATAGACACAGAAGTGCCATTTCGCCGTACTTTTCCTGCTCGTCAAAGAAATGGGTCTCCGATTCGGCGACCCATGTGGTGGAAATGAGTGGAAATTACGTTTTGGACAGGGTGTGGACCCGTCGCGAAGAATAGGGAGACACCCCTCTGGGCGCCAGCTGCGGTGTGGGTGGGACTGTGCTATTTCATGAAGGATTTTCGCTACTACTGTTGAAACTTGAGGTGATCTTCTATTTGTTTTTTAATTATAAGTAAAGTAAGGGTTGAATCGTTGCAATTAATTGTTAAATGGGTGTTTTCTTTCCATTTCGGAGCAAGAAAGAAGCGCGGAGGCTGGAGATGTTCACCAACTGGGCGAAATGCCATCAGTCCCTTGAGTCCGAAGCCTGATATTAAATTGATATAAGGCTGCATTGCAAAACACTTACTGAAGAAAGAGCGGAACGTCACTGGAAAGCAAGCTTGGAGATGTACGTATGATCACTGCAACTATCGGTTGTTTTACTTGATGACAGCAGTTTGACTGTGGACAGCAGCTCGAAAAAGAATAACCTTGTTTGAAGGAAGTATTTACCATTTTTGCCATCTTCAAATTGAATATTCTTCGAGAACATCTACATTTGTATGAGCATGCAAAATAGTTATTGTGATGACTAGCCTGCCGCGTGCAGCCGTATAAAGCAAGAAACCATCCCTACTTTTGAGTTTCAACGTCAATTTGCGCGATTGACGAATGTTTCAAAAAATTATATTGGAATCATTCATCAAAATAATTATGTAATATTGGAGGAGAAAGAAGCTGAAGTGCATTAATGATTTGCTGTATTATGTCTGCTTTTCCGTTTACCAATAAACCTTTCACCATGAAAATGGTGGTTAATAATTATTTGTATTTCATGCCGCGGTCGGGCGTCTCGGTGTTACGAGTATAAGTGGATTGGTTGGGCTTCAACCCCAGCCGCAGATCTCGGGTTCGACCCCGGGAACACGCATTTTTTATGCCACGCTTGTGCAATTAAACGTTAACGACATATCATCAACCATTTTCTACAGCAAGGAGTCTCTTGAATATCGCGTAGTGACGAGCGGCCCTAACTAAGAATCATTAAAAAACATTATCGATTATTATATATTTCGGCCGATACCTATACCGATTGAATATGCATTAGTTATTTTATCCCAGTTGTATAAACTAACTCATCACCAGACTACACATCCCTTCGTATTCGACGCCCACCTGGGACGCGCAGGCCGCAGACCCGGCATAGGAATGCATTCATTTTCGGAGAAAAATAAAAAACAACCATCACCGTTTACTCGATGCAGCGTTGGTTGCAGGCCTGCAGCAATAATCCTATAGCAGCATTGGTACAACATGATATGACCTTTCAGCAGCAGAAAGGAAAGGGATTATACAAAATAAATACAACCTGTCCTAAAAAAACGCAGCCCCCACCTTGCTTTAATTTTTGGCTCTTTTTTCGATCGTTGTACGAACTTAGGCGCAGGTCCTCTGCGCCATGAGCTGTCGCAGATAAACTTTTATGATAACGAAAACGCAGCCCGTGGCTCGTTTTGGGGTACTTTTTTTGTTGCTGCGATTTTTTCTGTGACTTGTTTATAATAACGGATGGCTCAGAATTGATAAAAACATCGAGCCGATGGCTTGATTTTTTATAAGAACGGCCTTAGGGACCGCAAAGAAGAAGAAATTAAAGGCATGATACATCGATAAATTGAAGAATGAATCGTAACATCCCGGCCTCTCTAGACTCACAAGTCTAGACCAATCACAACGATTCACTCATACACAGTAACGAATGACACAGCAGAATATCGACATTTCCACTGTTCTTGCCAATTCACTGTGGCTTCGACTCCGACTTGATCGATATGACATTCAGGACTATATCCTTCCTCACGGACCGACGAAGCATTCCATGCGCCGTTTTAACGATGACCACGGTATATGAAATACTAGGTAGCGCATATTTTTTGTTATTTTTTTTTTCATCGGGGTTAGCCTTACGCCATGTTCCCGGAGATAGATGCCGGGGAGGGGGCGAGGAGGGGCCGGGATTGGGGACCCCCCATGGGACCTCCTCCACTCGGAGGCGGGGGCATTTGAATCACGGGAGCCTACTCCGCCTGCAAACCGCACCCGGGCACCCGGGGCCTGCTGCGTGGCAGTCCGAGGACATACCACGGAGCCACCGGCTCCCCCAGCAGAGAATTTCCTTCAACATGGGGTATATGGGTTCACATTGTGCCAGCCGATATTCTAGATACAAATAAAAGTATGTCACTACATATTTTCATCAAACGTCGTGACAAATTTTATTTTTATATTTAATGTACAAAATAATTGACACATTTGAGTCAGTGCCTGCTTCTTGAAATACAAGTATACACCGGATACCTGTATGGGCAGGTCTATGCAATTGCATTGCAATAATTGAGATGACAATTTCAAACTGATGCTATTAATGTCATGCTTTTATCGCAAATCATCCAGTAAAGCCATTAAATTCGCGTTCAAATTAATAAATTGTTCAGGTTTATCTACTTTCGCGCAAAACAAATTATGCTCATCCAATAACAAGACCTTGGTAGAATAATATAAGCCAGTTTTGAAAACCTTATTTCATCTTCTGTAAAACTAGACCATTCATATGACTGAACTCATCCCGCGCATTTGTGGTAAATTGCCTCCTTAAAGGGAATTAGTTTCACCTTTAACATTGGGTTTTGAGTTGAGATAGCCAAGTTGTGCGCCCATGCCTCGACAATGAACTTGTGACGCTTTCACATCTATCCCAAGAAACCCTCTTGATTATATTAATATTCATGTCCTAAAAGTCGAACGGGTATACCCGGTAATCCAATCGCTGCTTGGCTGATTTGGGCTGAGCTGACGTATGATTATGACGCACAGATGACGTAAGACTTGGGAACAGTGTAAGTGCTGGACAAACCATACTGTTTCAATGTACCTCATTCTTTTTATCGCAAGAATGATTGTCAGGTATGCTATGCATAGTGATTTTGAATGTTTAAATCTTCGATACATTTTTCTAACACGTTCTGTAGCGTTGCGTAGCGTTCAGCGCTGGCCTGACTCACCGAACCCCACTCGTGTCCCACTCGTCCTCGCTCACCGAACCCCACCTTCGACCAGTACGCGCGTGCCGCTGTTAGATTGGCGCGCCCCGCGGCGCAGCCGCCGCTGAGTGATAGGAGCCGACCGCGAGACCGGTAGGCCAGTGACGTGTAGACCGTGCGGCGTGATGACCTTTGTGAACATAACCAGACGGTACGCACAGAGCCACGGACAGTGAGCGACGTGGTGGCGGCATCTACACTTTCATAGCTGAAATATACATAGTGATTATGACGAACTACCTTACTTAAAACAAGTACTCGTGATGGTTTTCAAAGCGTTGTATTTTCCGGCATCTTCAACAGTTACTTGGGTAACGTACCACCATGTATACGCACCAGCCGCCATCCTCACTACATCGATACAGTTGCGTGCTTCTCAGCCCAGCTGATTTCGCAGTTGCTTTGAGGAAAAAAATATGAATTAATCACCAATAATTGACATTTTATTTGCGGTTTTCAGGTAAATTATAGTTTTCTTTGACTTACTAGTAATGTATACTTAATTTTTCTTCTACTCTTCTCATTTCTGAGCTTTTTCTCGTTTTTTCAAGGTGAACTATCCCTTTAAGATACCAATACAGCGTAGTATCAATTGTTTCTTTAGTATTTTTTCGGTGTTAAAGTATGGCGACCGTCCAAAAAAACAACAATAACTTGATCATAGTAAAATAAGATCTTGGGAAAATACAAAAATTACATTATAGAATCAGTGGTAAGGCTTTCAAAACCTGCATGCCACGATTTCCAAGAACCATCCGTAAATATGGGCATTAAATGCATTTTCAACATTTAAAATGCATTTAAAGTATGGCGCCCGTCCGACAAATTTATGGTCGATGTTCACGGGAATATCATCAGCAGCATCAACCAATCAGCGACGACCAATACCAGTCGCGACCATAGAGATCATATATACATAGAGATTCTGCCTATGCTGAAGCACTTGATTTCGTGGCAATTCAGTGGTCTTTTTTAAGCACATTTTGTGAACACTCTGATGTCCCTGCTTAACATAAGCCAATGTAAGACGAGTTCTTGCTAGGCAAGTTATTATGGAAACAAAATTATTAAAAAAATACATCTCAGATAAAGATTTATTGACATCGGCGCACGCGCTGTTTACATAGGGATCTTGTAGGAGAAACTTGTTGCTTAAAAAGACCACTGACATTGCCGCAGATTTAAGTGCATGGCAATCTCTATGTATATATGATCTCTATGGTCGCGACGACCAACACCAGTCGCTGATTGGCCGAAACTCCCCGATCCTGTTGTTTACATTTATCGATTCTAGTCAGTTGGCGGTGCGTGACTACTCACAAAGCTCACTGCGCCCCCGTGACGATGACGGACCGCACGACACCGTCTTCGCCCGTATACACCAAGGCTATAGAACAACAGGTTGTCTCGTTCCTACGTCACCAGCTCTACACTAGATTCTAGGGTTTATACCACATATTTTTAGTATAATCCTGGGTGCCCACATGAAATAAATTAATTATATCTAACGAAAACTTAAATAATGGTGTACTCGAATTCAAGAGTGTAATTAATACAAACAAACTATCCCGTTTAGTTCATTGCTGTAAATAGTGAAACAGAAATTTAATATTTTTAAAATTTAGTTCATACGAAGAAACCAACCATTATTGCCAGATGTTGGGTTAGTTTGAGTCGCGGTGGTTGTTATGGTAACACAAGCCTGCATGGCACCTTCGCTTCCGCGGGGTGCGCTGATTAGTGTTTTGGCGCATTGTCAATAAAGGCGAAATCTGACGTTTAATACTGTCAGATAAGAGAAATTGACCCTATTGAAGGCGTTGCCCGGGCTCCATAAAAAAATGAGCAAAAATTTTGTCTCAATCGTTCTTGCCAAAAACGACCCAGATACGAAAAGGAAGGCATCACATTTGTGTATGATCTTCTACAAATAATTTTAAAAAATGTTTGAAATTGCGACCCGAAATACCACCTGTTTTCCCATAGGCCAACATTCTAAAGCCGGCTCGCTGTAGAAGTGGTGACGACACAGCTCGAGTGTTGCCAGGCAAATTGAGGGATATACACCTTTTCTACGATTTCCTTGGGTCACAGTCCTCTGGAATGCTGATGGTCCACGATGATGACGACATCTTCTCTTTCGTTTCTGACCTCTCTCCACTTGGTTTGTTTCTCCAGAGAGAAAAGGGTACTCACGCACCCATCGCTGCCAAAAATGATCGGTAAGCTGCTGGGCCTGTCTCCAACGTTAGCAGATTACTGCGCAGAGTGCCTTCCGGCTAGCATCGCAAAGGCATGCACTTCGACGTCTCTGATGCCGGCCTCGTGATCGAACGTTGTCCGCCCCTGTAGCTCAGTGGGAGAGCGCCGGTCTTCTGACCTATCTCCGGTAGTGGCAGCCTGAGTTCGAGTCGCTTCGGCGCTGCCATTTGCTCCGCTGGATGGTCTGCGGCCGGTGGCAGCGGTCGCACTCAAGGCCAGGTGACGTCAGCGAGCGGGGCGGGCCGTGTCCAGATATGTCGGGCACGTACAACTTTCGTCTCTAAATTCTGCCGGCTAACAGGAATTGCACGATCGGGTGGTGAGGTCAGAACCAGCGCAACAAGCTCTGTTTAGCGCGGGTTCTGACCTCGGAAAGCCATCCCTACAAAGCATTCGGAATAAATTTATAAAAAACGCGTGTCTTGGAATGCGGACCTTGTCGATCTGCCCGAGCCCCGGCGTCCACTCTCAGAACCTTTTTTTCCACTCATCTGGGACCGGGCCGTCCCATCCGAGCTCTTGCGTCCACAGCTTCTGCAGCAGAATGTGAAGGTGAGGACGCCCATCCAGAAGCCGGGGGCTTCAAGTTTGTGAACGTAGCCCGTGACGTCAACCATTGCAGGAGATTCCGCTCTCACAATGATAAGGCAATGCAAAGTGACAACGAAAAGTTACCCGCTTTTTATTTGTGTATCAAAGATAGATGAACATAAGTTTTTTATGCTCAATAGAAAGCTGCTATTCAATATTCCTGGCATGGTATCCGATTTTACATGAGGCTTACCATCGTTCACAACTTCGGCGCTTCCGGCGGGGCCGAAACCGCCAACGGCGCAAGCTTGAGACCTGTACCGTCGCCTGCCCATCGCGTGCGATAAATCCAAGTTCTTTCCTACATATACACAATCGTGCCGTCCCATAGCAGAAACCGAATCTGACTTTTTAAATGGCATCAACTAGGATAAACAAATGACAAATACTACTGTCAAAATGAAAATTAGCGCACAGACGTCAAATCGTTGCACGCTATCACGAAAACTTTAATGGCCTATTTGCCCGCCAATGGCCGCCAGGGACCGCAGTGAGCTAGTAGTTCTTTGAACGTCGTAAGCTTACAATAACAGCTTAATTTATATAAAAAATTACTTACCCAACAAATAATTTTGATTTCATTGTATTATAATAACATCATGACAAATCTGTACTGCGACGTAACAACAACCCTACTCACTAGTAAACTCCGCAATGCCAGCTGCTGCAAAAATTCGCGTGTTTAGTGCGCGCTTTTCGACGCAGAAGACGCAGGTGATTTCGACATTTGAGCGCATAAATGGCAAATTGTGTTACAAGGCTGCACTTTATGTTTTATCGATAAAATACGTATTTATGAACAATGTTAGAGAAACAATGTATGAGCAAATTAGGTGGAAATATTATTTCCATTCTAAATTTACCAACAAATTGTATTAAATATTACTCGGACATTTCTTCGCTACGAGGCTACCATATCTACTATTATAGTTGAAAATCTAGTTAACTGTCAGAGTTATTCCAGCGCATACCAGAATATTGATATGGTACATAGTCCAGTATGTCTAGTTCGAACCAGCCGTGACGGTAGCCCTTTCCTGACAAAATTGATCCTACTCATTGGATATATACCTACTCCTGTTTTGGGAAAAAAAAAAAATTTCCCACGAAAAACAAGCAGGGGTCGATCGAATCGGGAAGACGGCACATGCACGTGGTTAAGCATCGTCTCCGTTTTGTGACGTCTTCTGGTGTTGTCTTGACCTTGTAGGTAAGTTCAGCGGCTCATCACGATTCCTGCGAAGGAGTGGCGCTACCCAGCGGCTCAGTTCATCCAGTTCACAGCTGGGTCCGTCTCTGCCGATGAACTGCACTGGGTGGTGCTCTGTCTCGTTCGTCACCACGACTCGGCCGATCACGGTCCAGCCCAGCTCCGTTCTCTGCAGTAGAGGGCCGCTCTTGGTCGTCGTCGAAATCTGACGCATGGAGATTAGCTCGGCGTTATCGAGTCCTATCAAGATCTCCGGGTCTTCTTCCAGATGCGGCATGTTCAGCTCATTCACCTGATGATACTGCTGTCGCAGCGTCTTCATCGGTACAGGGTTTCTTGTCCAGAGCCAGAGCAGGGATGGTGACCACGTCAGCCAGCTGATAGGTCTTGCCAGTTGTCACGTTTCCGATCCGTGATGTTAACTAGCGTCGATTCTTTGCTCCGATATGCCTGACATCGTCTTCATTCGCAGATTATGAAGTCGACCGCGGCATCCTATCTCTTCCGCCAGAGTCTGCGACATCAAAGTGGCCGAGCTGCCTTCATCAAGCTACGCGACACAGCGCTTCGTCTTGCTGGGACCAGTTATGTCGATTACAACTGTCTTCATCATCATCGCGTACTTGTGACGATTTGATAAGGCTCCCACGATGTTGGTTTTGCTGGTGGCCGGTCGATGCAGGAGATGGTGGTGATCCTCCTCACATCCATCACTCCCGCACGGCTTCGACCGGTGACATGCAGTGGCTTGGTGTCGCGTGCTTAGACACCTCACACAGCTTCTGTTTTCTGTCGCCCAAATCCATCTTTCTTCGACAGTCAGCCCTCGAAACGAGCTGCATCGGGCGATCCAATGTGGTTCGTCGCAGTAGAAGCAAAAGAGCTTACAGTCGGTCGTCTTGTTCGATGTTTGCTCTTGCTTCCTGTGCTTGCTTCTGCCGGCCACGTCTGCCGTGGCATAGTTCCGTTGGCGAGCTGATTTTTCGAGCCCACGGTTCTTCGGTACTCCAAACTGCCGGTCTTTCAGATGACTGCTCATATAATCGTAGAGCAGCTGGCAGGTGAGCGGCTGTCCCGCCTCTACCTGGGTTCGGGCGAAGCTGCCCCACCCCAGCTGGCTCTCTGGAGGAAGCCTTTCTACCAGACTGGACAGAGTCCTGTAGTTGTCCAGCTCGGAATGATACCCGACTGCCTCCAAGGATCGATAGCGCGTTGAAAATATCGGCGCAGTATTGTCCTAAATCTTGGACATCACCAACTCCGCACGTTCGGTCCGATTTAGCAGCTTGTGCCGTTACAGCCTTCGTTATCACGAATCGGTTGCCGAAAGCGGCTTCTCCAGCACGTGCAGAATGCGGTCCAACGTGAACCTCCTGAGAGAAGGGTGCCATGCACGGCCTTCGAATGCATCCCCTCGGAATCTCTCGCGTAAATGCTTGAGTGACTTGGAAGATCTGTGAAGCGACCACTTTCTCGGACTTCCCTGACTTGCATTTCGAAAAATGGATATCTTTCGGCACGGCCGTCGAAGGTAAGAATATCCATTTTCGGGGGCTGGTTGATCGTCACGTGCATAGGCGCGGTCAGGACGGAGGTGGTTTTGGCTGGCTGTTCCGCGATAGCACTGTGAGGAGTTGCGGCTTCAAGGGCGACTTCTTGTGGCTGCACGCGTTCGATATCGTGCTCGATGTGGCGAGGCTAATGCAACATCTGCGAGGTTGGCTGGTGCGCTGCATGAGGCGACGCATGTTCGGCTTGCGTTAACATTGGACTGGCGGTTCGCCGCCATTCTTGCCGTTGAACCCCTGCGGTTAGTTCCTCTTCTTCGAGCGTTGCCATCTCCAGCTCGCTGCACGCTCTGTGAAGCTCCAAAGCGCGACTGGCTTCTTTACTGCGCCGCTGTAGTTCATGCTCCTTTCACAGGTGTTCCACTCGAAGCGCTGCAGCCCTGGCAGAAAGAACCGAGAGACGAGAAGCTGTCGAAACATTCGTTGTCGCCGAAACCTCACTGTCGTCTTCGTGTGCGCTTGCGACGGTCTGGGGCACATCCTGAGCTAACGGCAGCTCGTTGACGTATTCCTTGTAGCCTGAGGCGGCTGACGAGTCCTGCAGCTCCGTCTCGGGGTAGGAACTGGTGTTCTGTTTGCCATATGTCTGAAAATCGTTAACTTACGTTAAAGCTATATCGACTGTAGCTTGTAAGCTCTCATTTTCGTTACGCTGCACAGTCAGACTTATATAAAAGCTATATCGACTGTAGCTTGTAAGCTCGCATTTACGTTACGTTACATAAGTCATAGACTTGCGTTAAAACTACATCGACTGTAGGTTGTAAGCTCGCATTTTCGTTACGTTACACAAGTCATATGCAGCAAGCTTACGATTACGATTACACGAATAAAAACGACGGAACGACTCGATTAGCGACAACACAAAATATTTTCATGATTGTTGCTGATGCAACATTGAGACGCATTTTTCTTAAGTACATAATTGCTATATATTGAGGACATCATAGAGATCATATATACATAGAGAGACCCTGCATTTAAATCTGTGGCAATTTAGTGGTCTTTTTTAATGGGAATAGTTCACCTTTATGGGTTTCGAACAGAGATAGCAGATTTGTAGAGCAGATCGAAAAATGGGTTGTAGTTAAATAATTACGATCTTCTAAAATGGGCTCACTAGTCCTGTGTCGAAGTTATTACAGTTAGGTTAATGAGTTACTCAAAGTAATTACCAGGTGTTGGGGCGTCCAGTCACGTGACTTGACCCAGGACTTCGCTTGGCATTGAAACTGTTGTTTGATTAATTAAAATGCAATGATAAAAAAATATATATTTACCACCATAAAAATCTAGATCAATTATATAACATGAGTCAATAATGATTCTTGGAAAAAGTGTCCGGATATAGTCTATAAAAAATCATTTATAAAAAAAAGCTCCAGATTTACCACTATTTTCCCATTGCGGTGAAACGCGATGGATCCAAAATTCACTGGAAATGCTTTCGCCACAAACGCACGATCGCCTATGGGTCCACGTGACCGAGCTGAGACGCGCTTACTTATATAATATATAATATATATATATATATATATATATAATATATATATATATATCGCCTTGGTTATTACTACGCCGAAGTTTTCGGGGGGGGGTCGAAACTTGTTTTCAACGACATGTTTTTGTAATGTTGTGTCGAAATTACTTAGCGTAGCGAAAAACGTCTTCAGCCAAAACTATTTTTTTGATCTGCTCTACAAAACTGCTATCTCAGTTCAAAACCACATGTTAAAGGTGAACACCTCCCTTTAACCCGCGCCATACTGGGGTATATTTCATAACGCGAGTTACTGGGGGGGGGCTATTATAGCCCCCCTCTGAATCCTCCGAAACTATGGCACCGATCTTAAAAATTCGAACGGCATTCGATAGCCTTATCAAAATTTGTCGAGGGAAACCAAATATTGTTAACCTCAGGTCAACCGATGACGTCACAGGTCACGTCAAATCAAAAATGTTTGACCGTGCCATCAAAGTCGCGGTGGCGCATTGTCGCTAAAAATCCGTTTTTAACGCATATAAGTTGGTAAATCGTATGATTCGTGTATCTGACACTTCTAATTACCATTCAACTTAATTTTGAACCCTTGGGTCCAGTCAAGGTCACCGAGGTCACGAGGTCAAATTGAAGATTACGGTCATTAGGAGTTGTAACACATGTTATAGGGTTTCGTTTACGGTTAGAACTGCAAGACCGTCATAACCTTAGAACATGTTTTTTTTAACATACAAATTGAAGAAGAAGCAAAAAAACGGAAATACACTTTTTTGCTTATTGTTATATCAGTAAAAGTGGTCAATTTTGTCTTTGCAAGGCTGTCACAAGTCCATTTTGAAGATATTGACTTCAAACTTTCCTACACACATTCATTGGGAATCAACCTCATTACATATGTTCCGGTTTTTGAAAAATTCGATTTTTTTAACCTTAAAAAAAAATGTCTGGAATTCTCAAATTTTTTATTTTTTATTTTTTTGAAAAAATCCGAGATAGCAGTCTGATAAGCTGCACTTATTTACCCTGTCAGTTTGGTGTTTGACAATGAGTTATCTTTTAAAACTGCACCTTTGGCAGCGTTTTTCCCGCAAACCCTATTTTTCAACAAAACCGAGGAACAAGACGTCCCACTCTGACGTCATTTCGTGTTGACATATCAATAGCCTCGTTTTCCATAGGCAGCATGTGGTCAATTGATTCAGGCACAAAGGTACTGAAAGTTTGGTCACGAATACCTACGTTTGGTTAGGAGATATTGCAGAATAACGGGAGGGGGGGGCTATAAATGAGCCCCCCCCCAGTAACTCGCGGGTTAACGCAATAAAGTTTCGAGCCTACAGATTTCCCTATTAAAAAGCGTGCGCCGATGCCAATAGCAATCTTTATCTGAGAAGGAATTTTTTATCATTTTAATTTATTATATCAAATTTATATATAATTCAATTTTATAAATCAAATTATTTAATCAAATAAATTATATTTATATACTATATTATATATTTTGTGTACTTTGAAGCAGATTGTTTAATATACATTGTTCATTAAATACAATCGCGGCTTTATTGTTGATTACTTTTCTTGAGAGGCTATCGATGTTTCTGATGAGGCGTCTGTTGTCGATGGTGTGGCTTATCCAATGTAATTCCAATGTAATCCAATGTTATTTTATCAATACACATGCAACCTTGGAGACTGTGCGCTCCGCACTGATTGTAATTGCATTGGATTGACAACAACATCTCTGAGTAGACGCATTACTATGCACTTGCAAAATGGCGGCCCCAAAATACCACTATCACCCAATAACCGTCCCTACCAGACAGCTAGATGGTCACAATACAATTATTGATATATGCCATGACATCCGGCGGCTTCGAATCTTCAGGCTGGTTTACATCAGGGATAGGGACCCGATTATAAACACAACAGGTAATGCGAGAGGGAACCACCTGCTCTTTTGACGGATCTCCACCTTGGGCCCCAGATGACATGGTGACCCCACTGAGTGGAATGTGTCATTTTTATAGCAGAGCATGGGATTAATTTAGCAATGTGATTGTGGCAAGAGAAATACGTGTTTTGAATGAAATGGTGACATTTGTGGCGATTGGTTACTGACTCGACCTACTTTAACGTATCCAAGTGTTTTGGTTATGTATTAAATGTATTTTCTATTTTTAAGTTACATGGAGTGTAACTTAATGTTTCGATTATGGGTTGATCCTGTATTATGTATCGAGTGTGTAAGTCCTGAGTTGTTCAAAAGAAAGACGAAACGTTGAAAGTAAACACTGTGTTTTATTCATGAAGCCAAAACTCTTACTGTATTGCGAGTTTTGGTTCAATCTTTGTCTCGGCAACCATCGACAACAGTACGCCTCATCAGAACATCGAAAGCCTCTCAGAAAAGTATTTAACAATAAAGCCGCGATTGTATTAATGAACATGTATATATTATATATATAACTATATTATATATATATATTATATATATATTATATAATATATATAATATAATATAGTATATGTATATAGATATATACTATATTTATATATATATATATATATATATATATATATATATATATATTATGTGTGTGTGTGTTGGTGTGTGTGTTGAATATCCAGACAATTATGGTATATGAACACAACAGGAAAGCAAACACATATAGGCGTACGCGTTTCGTCACGAAGACTTCATCAGCACCATGCAAGATGAAAATATACACTCACACACAATATGTGTTTGCTTTCCTGTTGTGTCATATACCATATATATATATATATATGCAAAATTCTCTGAACAGGACAGCATATTTGGCATTGAATTGCTTCCTCTGGATCGTCTCGACAGCTCTCACCACTCGTCTATCCTGAACCCACCGCCTTTTGGCCATATTTCTGGGTTCTATCAGGCAACTCGTAAAAATTTCGCGCCCATTCGTGGCGCTAAATAACATACATATACCTACTATAACATGCAAGTCCACATTTACATACTTCAAAGACTTAAATACACGCATAACAATGGGTAATTTTGTATTTCTTCATTTCAGTCAACCTCAACTCAAAAACTATCGGCGATACCCCTACGTACAGCTGACAATTGGCATAGTTTTGCTCAGTGTAAGGCAATGTCGGAACTATACAAACTGCAAGCTGACATCTTTTATTTTCCGATATACCAAAAACGTCAAAATGCTATACAAAATATAGTAGTTGCAAAATAAAGTGGCCCAAATCCAGGAAGAAATTTGAAGTTAGGGGTAGGTAAGGTTTTCTAGAATCGGTTTTGCCCCCCCCCGCCCGCCCCCAAAAAAGGCTGGATCCGCCGTTGTGACCGGATCCCAACGAATGGTGTCGTGGCGTGCATCACACTCTCTAGTGGTAGAGGCACGAGTCACTAAATTTCAACAGAAGGTCGGGAAAAGTCTCGGAAGAGCAGCCACTGATCGATTCCGGAAACGGATGCCCAGAAACGTCGTGGCAACTGACGGCCGTGGTTTGTGCAATTACTCGAGAGCGTCTCATAAAAGCGCCAGGGTGTGGCACATGTCACGCACCGAAATACTTCTGGCGAATGGTGCAGCCCCAGTGGTTATCTTTGGCCAGTTTTCAGGTAGGATTGTCTACCGTCCAGTGGCTATTTAGTGCAGCATACTTCGAAACCGACAGCTATTGCTTTCCCGTTTGTTAGCGATGGTTGACTGAGTTATTTCGAGTGCTATTCTTTATTTTAATTTGACAAAATCGAATCTGTTGGAACATCTCGCGCTAGTTGCAGGGTGAAATGGTATCGCTGTAGTTAAAGGGACTGTCCCACCTTAAAAAAATGTGTCAAATGTACGTCGTCTTGTGGTCAAAATGAAGTGAATGCTGCTGAACACGATTATACATGTTCCTTCTTTCTCAGACACAGTGCTCAATTTCATAAAAATAAGTTTGAAATATTTGGGCTGATGACTCATATGAGGAAATTTTTTTGGGGAAACTTCAAGCTGTTATAAAGTAGACTAGGTAATGGCTAATGTACGGCCCAAGGTAAACAAGTCCGACTGTAACAACATTTAGCAAGAGAGACTAGATGGCTCACGCCAGCATTCAAGATACATTGGGGGATGGCGATGTTACAGAATTGCAAATCAACTCGATTTCTCTGTGATTCGAACTCAGTGGTTGTTTTAACTAAATACAATATTTCAATGCCAAGCACGCAAAATGGCTATCTCAACTCAAATATTATGTTAAGGTGGGACAGTCCCTTTAAGTAATTTTCAAAGAAGCGCTTCGACGTTTGAGCTTGCTGAGTGCTTAGCCAGAAAGATAGTTTTGACATTTGCCAGTGAATAACGACAAATAATATTAATTGTTGACTAAATAGCATGATACGTCTTTCAAAGCAATATAGAACACCAATAACTGTTTTGCTTAGTGCATTGTATTCTTGTAAAGCAAGTGGTGCCGATTATGTTTTCTTCCTGAAGTGCAACACCGAAAAGCCATATATTTGCTTGTATAAGTTAAGTCTAAACCTTTCTGAATGGATGGATTGCGAGGTCAGGACCTGCGCTAAACAGACCTTGTTATACGTGGTTAACCCCTTGCGCGGGGGAGGGTATTGGGCTCAGTCTCAGGCGACTAAAAATTTCAGCTCCGATTTCTTTGATGCCCAGACGGTCACAAGGTCACGCAAGGGCAATTTTGTTCCCAACGCGTTTTTCATAATTACTTGATTTTGATAGACGTACAGTAAGTAATTTATTTAACTCGTGTTTATCTCACCAATGCGACTTCGAAACATTTTAATGATTGGCCTAGTTAAGTCCACGTAAAAATAACCTGCATCAAGGTAATTTGGTGACCAACGTAGGCCATGACCTGCATATAAGGCGACGTGCACTTGAACAAGAAAAACCCAGTGGTGTCTCATTGGCACGTCTATATATATATATAATATATATACTATATATATATATTATATATCTATATATACTTATATATATTTTCTTGTTTTTACCGGGATGACTTGCCTATTAGGCTGGTATGAATCCTGTTGGCGATGCAATCAACACTAATATATATATTTTATACATATACCTACTATATAACTTATATATAATATATATAACTATCTATTATTACATATATATATATATTTTATATATATATATATTAAAAGTCATTTGTAAACAAAGTACTGGTGACCTGAGATGACCTCAGCTGACCTTGCAGAAGTCACAGAGCAACAATTGCATCTGGTTCATCAATAATTAGCTAAAATTATATGATTCTCAAAGAATTGACCATATCTAAATCATATTATTTTCAAAGGAAGCATTTGTATGAAGCATTGACCTGAATTAAGGTCACTTACACAAAATGATATTAATCCATCACTGGTACCTATGACCTTATGAAAACATATAAGTTTTAAAGCTCTCGGACAAGCACTGTGGCTTTGGCACCACCACAAACATTTGTGTAGGTAAGATCACTTGACGTGACCTGGAGACCTGACCTGTGACGACCTGAAGTTAAACGTTTACAAAATGTGAGTAATCGATCCCCAAATAGCTGTGCCAAATTTGGTGGCGCTGAACGCGACCGTTTTCTCGCTTTTTGTGAAAAACCTCACGAGGAGGGTAAAAGAGACTCCCTTACAAGGGCGAGGGCTATTGTGTGGACGAAAAATAAGGACAATTTGTCATTTATAGAAAATACATATCCACCATTTTTCAAACCCAACTATATTACACCCTGAGATTAGTTAAAAATATAAAATATCAAAAAATTATTGCTCTTTTGTAAAGATCACGCGAGGTCACTCAAGGTCAAGCTTAATAACAAGTTTGAGTAACACAAGATATAAATACAAATTATCAAAATGTTTTTTTTAGTTTAAGTGGAGTCAAATGGTGCATAGTTTGATTTAAAAAAGTGGTACAAAAATCAAAACATATTTGTGTTTTGTCTGACCTGGTCGAAATTCCGCAGAATATGTATCCATAGCCATTGGTCGTAGCGAGCTGAAACTCGCAAGTCGCACAGGCGTGTTTTTAACCCCAACCACCCATTGAACGAAGTTTCATCAAATTCTGAATTATAGGGTGTTACCCCTGTATCGATTTGTCGTGGAATGCCCATTTCCTTAAGTTGAAAACCAAATAGTTAAAGGGATCATAAGACCTTTTCGAATGTCTTCTAATAATTGTCTGTAAGATGGAAGTGATGCAATAATATTTATCGAACGTTATTATCCCACTTTTCACGAATTTTGTATATTAACCCGCGCGGCGTAGGGGTCTCCAGCCGAACG
>VOPJ01011254.1:0-101902 GCA_014673585.1 Semibalanus balanoides
TAAAGAGTGTTGACACTCTGTAAAACTCTCTGAGGGTGTTTTTATTTTTCTCAGTGTAGCTAAGTTTGCAACAATTATAAGTATGCTGGCAAAATTTCATAAAAGTTGGTCAAGTGGTCTAGAAAAGTTGGTCAAGTAAAAATGCCCCCCACAGAGAGAGTCTGGATCCACCAGTGCCCCCCCCCCCCTAATCGTTTTCATAAATCGACACCGCTGGAGGTGAGGCGCACAAGTAGGGAGTTACGAGCTGATTACAACGTAGACCTAATCGAAACAATATGCAGCCTCTTTTACGTTTACCTATCGCGGTATCACACGTCATTGCTGCCTATTTGCTGAACGATGATGCAGCCTAGAATCTAAGCCTGTCGTCTGTCGACGACACATCGTTTCGATCACCAAAGTTCGCACCACAGCCTGTAAGGCGGCTCGCTGCTCACCGTGTTGGTTGTGTGAGATGTCTAGCATGAGCTGGCGCCGTGCCGCCGTTCCTCAGATGTCCTCCGGGCGGCGCGACGGCGGACATTCGGCGCATTTTATATGCGTTTTGCACCGTTTCGGCTAGGCGGAAAATCGCTGAAGATGCGTGGAAATCGCAACGATATCGCGAGCTAAGCACGCCGAATGACAAAGCCGCATATGGCTGCCCTCACTAACAGGCAGTCGTGTCGGCTCCCTGGCTTTGATTCTGTTGAACTATATACCGATTTGTAATAATGAGGTGTGTAGAGTACTACAATAAGCTAGACAGGATCCAGGATGTGTTGTCGGATACAAATTCAGTGTAACGACGATCATTTTACCAACTATCATGATAAATCAATTTGTAAAAATAGAACGTTTATAAATAAAAAAATAGAAGGTTTATAAGCGTCGTGCATGTGACTGGCCGCATGGCCGCGCCGGACCGTGACGCCGCATATATAGAACTGGTGTCAGTGCCGTGTACTGCGGTGTACAGTGCAGACCATATGTTCCGTCCACTTCCTCGACACAACCGTCTGTCGGTGCTGCACGCGATGGCATTCAATGCAATTACGATCTGACAGGCATTTGACGTCAGGGCTGTGTTTATTGGCCACTATTTTCACACATGCTCTATTACACATATATACACACATACACGTCTACAAAATCGCGGAGGAATGCCGTTCGCTACACCGTGGTGCCACGGTAGGTACACCAGATAACGCACCGAATGCTGCACTCATATCACACGCGCGCCTGGACGCGCACATGTGCCGGTACAAAGCGCATAGATGAACAGTGGACACGTGTCACGTGATCTCGGCCCCTGGACCGACACCCGTGTACGTTTACAGTGTTGTGTGAGCATAGATGAACAGTGGACACGTGTCACGTGATCTTGGCCCCTGGGCCCTGACACCCGTAGATGAACAGTGGACACGTATCACGTGATCTTGGCCCCTGGGCCCTGACACCCGTGTACGTTTACAGTGTTCTGTGAGCAAGCAACGCCTAGACATACAATACAAATGTGCGAAGCGTCAAATGCATCATTTACGACAGATGGGTTCTTTGAGGCAGACTGGTTGTCTACTACAAATATGGAAGACTGCTGTACTCGGCCTCCCATTGAACCTTTCTTGTTGGTTTTATTGACGTGACTTATTTCTCGGTGGACGGCTTATTTTCCCCGGAAACGGTGGGAATAAGAACCATCTAATTAATGACTTGCCCTCTACTTGATCACTCGTTGGGTACGCCCACTGACATCTTATTTTTTATTGATGTTGTATTATCCAATGTACCAAGGGTAGACACAATTTATTAAGAAATAAACTTCACATTTGTAAATTTCGAACTTATGGAAGCACATGTTTGTTTTATGGTCGTTAAAATGCAGAACCAATGTATTTGCTACTAAGTTGTTATCAGCAACCCGATTACACTATGCACAATTGCACACTGCACAGTCACTCTAAAGAAAGCGAACACTTCTGATGCTTCCCAGGCTAGGTTGAGCACGGTAGTCCTACCTACATGACGATAAAACTATACACAGTTGGTGACGGAATGGCTGCTAGTTGAACGTGATAATAATGTGATCCTGTTACAACTAGGGCTGTGCTTGACGATTGACTCGAAACGCACCACTGCCATGTACCCATCTCACCACCCCCACCATCTCATGGGCCACTGCCGTGCTTACAACCAGCGGTAAGTTTTGGTTCAAAACTGAGCGAAGACTGAGCGTCATCAACATGTACTCGTAGCGGCTGGGGGGGGGCGGGCGACGTGTCCCCATTATGGAGCCAAGGGGATTATCCCCATCCACCATTTTTCTTTCTTTCACAAACCGACGAATATCTTTCGCTGCCCCCCCCCCCCTCCACAATGGCGGGTCAACACCTGTCGCTGGCTAGTGGGCTTTGCCTCTCGTCTCCCATCGTCAAGGCTCGGGGGTCTGACATTAAGCTCGCTCACGACAAGTCCAATACGTCGCCCAATATATATATCTCGAGTCTCGCGCACTTACGTATTCGCCGCGTGTTACTTCAAGCGACAAAAAATCACTGACACACAATAAAATATTAACCAAACTTAAAGTTTTTTCCGGTTTCCACTGTCACTTATATCATCACTTTCGAAAATAAGTTGTCTTCTACGTATTTTCGATGACTATACGTGCTTAAATCTTTAATGGAAAATCGGCGATAACCCGCAGAGAAATGCCCAAAAGCGAAGTTTCGAAAAGCCCATACAGTTCGCTAATGCTGCTAAACATCGGTGGTCTTGAGGCTATCTTGATGGACATGATCTCGAGCTACATAAATATGTAGCTCGAGATCATGTCCATCACGAGGTGACATAGCTGGCGAATAAGGCCAACGGTACCATGGATGAGACCCGTTCCATGACGGTACTACAGTGACAGAAAATGGTGTGTACATTTACTTCACCTTGGGCTCATCGTGCGAACTTCACATAAACTTTCGTAACAACAACCGTAAGCTTCAAAGACCCCCCAGACTGAACTACTAATAACGCAACCTACAGTGCCAACTGTTCGTGGCGAATGATAAGATGATGGTGTTCAGCGAAATGAGCATTATATTTAACTTAATGATGAGTGCGAGGCTGCCATTTTTTATTTCGAATTATACTTATCACACCACATGACCATAGGCGTAGGAGCCTATGGGCCAGGGGGGCAACTGCCCCCCAACATTTTCGGGTTTTAACTTTACGTCTATGGACGTTGCGTGGAAATAAAGGTATGGGTGCAATGAGACAAACCAGGGACAGTCAGAGGAACTATCTCGAGGAAGTCGCCCGATCTTTCTTCTGAGAGGAGTTGCGTGCAAATCGTCCGAATAGTTTTCGAGATATTGCTTCCCGAAAAGGGGTCTTTTAACATAGGAACCCTATGGTCTAGAAGAAAGTCACGCCGTAGAGCATTAGTGCTACCAACTAGCTTCAGAGGGGGCCGGAGACAAACCACATGAAGAAGGAGGCCCACAAGCATAAGTAAACCTCCGAATGAGGTCGAATGATATGTGGCAGAGGTCGAACTATACCTAATAAAAACAACTTTCAAGACAGATCATCAGATGTTATTTCGTCATTTTGAAACAGACTGATGTCAGATAACATGTGGCAGAAATAGAGGACAAGAATATCCGACTGTACCTCCTAGTCCTATCAAAAAGAATATCCGATTGTATGCACAATATACCACTTCGTACTGATGCTTAGATTAGGCATAATAATGCAAGGTTTAATATTTCGTGCACGGCATTTCGTCAGATACAAGCTGAGAACGAAATTGGTTTTGTTCCAAGCTATCTTTTTGTGCATTATCAATGAGCATCAGGCTAATCTTAATTCTCTTCATATTCTTACCATGCTCAGTCACAGCAGCCAGTTTAAAAAAGAAGTGTAAATAGCAATTCACTAAGAGACATCACTAGTTCATGCCACAAACAGCACCCTTCGGCAACATTAACACTAATATTCCTAGGAAACGACGTAACACAAAATGAAATAGTGAGTGTTCCTGGAATAACAAAACACAACTGAATTGGTTCGATGCATCCTTGCGTAGACTTGCTTCTGCTTGCATGACAAACCACACAGCCCAGTCCCAAACAGTTTTCTCAGAACATCTTGAAGCCATTGCCGTGTCATACCAAAACACCACGATTTAAAGGGCTATCAACAAACCACGTACCTAACTACAACTGGGAAAAATCACAATGATGTCGTTATGGCTTAAAGTATGAATTATACACTCGACTAATTGTCGACTCGACATCATAGTTCAAGGTAATTTTAGGCATCCTTCGTATTCACATTCAGCATTCCTGATCGACACATTAAATCCACTTGCAAGAAATTCACATAAAAATACTTGTCCCCACTGAACACCATTCCATATCAGACCTGTTGACTCAAAAACGGCAGCATAGCTATCACCCGCGAACCTGTCATCATCCGCACGCATACTGCGCCTATGCACATCACCATCCACCTTTAAAACACGAACTGAGGCTGTCTCACCCGGACGGCATTGCAGCTGCCGCAGCTCGCGCCGGTGACACGGAGGCAGTTCACCGCGAGCTGGGAGCGCGGCGGTTCGGCGCTGCCCCCCAGGCCACGGGCCACTGCCTGCCGGGGAGCTGACCGGCCGCGGGCGGTGCTCCGACTGACGCCCTCCGCCCACCGTCCGGCGGCGGCGGCGGTGGCAGCGGGGCGGCGCTGAGCGGCACCAGACCGGGACACGCCCGGCGCCGCTTCGCCGGTGGACTGAGTAAGCTCAGCTGCTGCGTGCTGTAAGGTGCTAACGGACTGACGGCAGCGTGCTGCGGAGCCGGAGCTGGAGCTGGAGCCGCCGCCGCCGCCGCCATCGGGGCCCGGGACCGAACGCGTGGATTCCCACCCCGTCCGGCCGACTTCCGCGGCAGCTGCTGCACTTCACGCGGACCGGAAACACTCACATCGGGTGCCTCCAGCACAGTCACCTTCACCCGGCCCCTGGTCCTGCCGGCTGGCGGTGAGGTCACCGGCTCGGCGGCGGACGAGCCGGCCACCGGAGCGGGGCCTGGCCTGGCCGGCTTCACGGTGATGACCAGCTCATCGTCGGGCATCGGCCGGCCCTTCGCCGCCGCGACGCCGCCGTACGGGGCCGGCGAGAAGCCATTGATCAGCCGCTGCGGGATACCGTAGCCGTATGTCATGACGCCACCGCTCATCGCTGGCTCGGGGTGGTAGTACGTCTGAGCAGGGAGTGGCACCCGGACGGCGTACCGGTGCTGCGTCAGGCCGGGCAGCGTTGTCGGGTAGACGCTGGTGGGCGGCAGCGGCGCCCTGTAGTGCAGCGCTGCAGACACCCTGTGGTGCAGGCCTGCAGAGCTGTCCGATGTCAAGTCGGATGACGGATGTCGGTGAACGGCTGAACGTAGGCGGTCCCGGGCCGACATAAAGGCGCTCGAAATAACGGTCGTGTGGGGTGAGGTTTCCGGTTGGGTATCCGTCGCGGATGGAGAGCGCACCACGGAAGCGGGGTATTCCCCTGAGGATGGGCGGCCCAAGGAGGACGGAGAACGCTCGTGGGATGCAGGATGCCCTTGTGGGGCGGGACGCTCGTGGGCGAGAGGACGCTCGTGAGAAGGGCGCTCATGGGAGGGCGGTCGCTCTCCTGCCAGAAGCTGCTCCCAGATCAGAGACCGTCCGCCACCTGAGGGGCGTCTTTCGGGCGGGGAGCGCTCTCCTGGTGGGGGACGACCTTCAGACATGGAGCGCACCTCGGCGGGAGAACGCTCTCCAGGTGCAGGACGCCCCTCATCGGAGAGGGGACGCCCCTGTGAGGGAGGGCGTCGCTGGGAGGGAGAACCCTCGCTGGACAGAGGACGCAGCTCCACTGGCAGACGTCCGTCGGCAGAGGCTCGGCTCTCTGGCGGCGGACTAGTGGGCTCCGTCTGAGTGGAGAAGCTTCGCTGCAGTGACGCCGGTACCGGTGTTGGTGACGGCGGTGCCCGTGGTGGTGACGCCGGTGCCGGTGGTGGTGACGGCGGTTCCCGTGGTGGTGACGGCGGTGCCCGTGGCGGTGACGGTGACGTCCCGACCAACACGGCGTAACGTTCCGGAGAGATGACAAGCGACACCGGCGGTCTGATATCGCGGGGGGAGGCGTGCGAGGTGAGGCCAGCCGCCGGAGACGCCGCCGCCGGTCTGTTGTGGTCGCCAGGAGGCAGGAACCCCTCCTGGCGGTCCGCCGGGGGCTGGAAGCTGGGTCCGGGAGGCAGAGGCGGGACCGGCTGCTGGTACTGCTGGTCCGGTGGCGGCTGAAATGCCCCCTCCGCCGCCTGCTGCTGATGCTGGATGTGCTGAAGGTACTGCTGGTGCTGCATGTGCTGTACGTGCTGCAGGTGCTGCTGTTGGTAGTACTGCAGTTGAAGCTGTCGCTGCTCATCAGCAGACGGAAGCTGGCGAGGCTCGTCGGCTTGCCGCTGCTGCAGTTGGGGCTCACTCTTTGTCAGGCCCTGACGCTGCTGTTCCGGCTGCTCATGTCGCTTCTCCTCATGTAGTGTCGGCTGTTGCTGCTGATGCTCCTGTTGGGCTGCTGCCGGCTGCAGCTCTGCCGGAAGAGGCCTGGGCTGCAGCTCGTGCAGCTGGTACTGTTCTTCTTCTTGCTGCTGCGCGTGCGGCGGAGAAGCCGGCTCCTTCTGGATCGGCTGGAGCGGCTGGAGCGGCTGGGAGCGGGCTGGAGCGCGCTTCCGGAGCTGGCTTTGTGCTCCCCACGGAAACCGGCCAGCTCTATGTCATGTCCTTCCTGATCCGATGTCAGCTGGGCAGGCCTGCAAACTGCTGGTCAGCGTCTCTCACTTCAGCCGGCGGTTCGTCGACCTGCTGCTGCTGGTCGGGCTGCCACTGCGGCAGCGGCGACTTCAGCATGTGCGGCACAGACCCCGGCCCGGCGGACGGGTCCAGCGCCAGCCGCCGCAGCTGCTCGATGTACTCAAACAGCTCGGTGAAGCTGAGCGGCTGCGTGTCGTCCGGGTCCTGAGGAACACCGCGCTGCGGCCGGCGCACGAGCCGCGGACACCGGTGCTCCAGCAGGCTGGCCGGGCCGCTGTAGGCCGCCCGGCAGAGGCGGCAGCGCAGCCCGGCCGCCGCCGCCGCCGCCGCCGCCTCAGCCGCTGCGGTGGCTCGGCACTGCTCCGGCTCGCCGCCGTGCGGGTCATCAGCGTCCTCCTTGTCGTCGGCGATGCCGTGCGCGCGCACGTGGCGCTGCAGGTTGCCGCTGTGCTCGAAGGTGCGCTTGCAGTGTCGGCAGTTGTAGGGGCGCACCTTGGTGTGGATTCGCCGGTGCACAACCAGGTTGGCGTACGCGGCGAACCGCTTGTCGCAGTGGTCGCATGCGTATGGCTTCTCGCCCGTGTGCGTGCGCACATGGATCTTGAGCACCTTGCTCGAGGTGAACGCCTTTTCGCAGTGCGTGCACTTGAAGGGCCTCTGGCCGGTGTGCGTGCGCACGTGGATGACCATCTGACCGTGCTGCGAGAACGTCCTTCCGCAGTGGCTGCACGTGTACGGCCGCTCGTGCGTGTGCGTGCGCTCGTGCACGACCATGTTGCTGCGGCTGCTGAAGTACTTGCCGCAGTAGGAGCAGTGGTAGCCGCCTTGCGGGTTGGCGCCGGGCGCCGACCCGTCCGTGTCGCTGCGCGAGCGCCGGCCGGTCGAGCGGCGCCCGCCGGCCGCAGGGGTCTCCGCCGGAGAGGTCGGAGCCGGCGCCGGCGTCTTGGCCGTCTCGCCGTCGCACGGAGTCGCGTCGGCCACTTCCATGGACGGCAGCCCAGCCGCGATGATCATCTCGGGACTCCGGAGAGCGGCTGGAACAAAAGACGGGCGCGGTTAGCAGACGGAGAGCGGCCCTGTAGAGTGACGGAATGGAAATGCGCGATGGAATGTATGTATGTATGTATGTATTTACATCGTACCATTCGTCCATGCACACATGCTTTTGGATTGGCAAGTCAAATTCGACGAATATAGGACAAGGAGGCGCCACACACGCACACACACAGGGGCGTTAGAAACTCATTTGAGTTGGGGGGTGGCAAAAATGATCAAAATTTGGATGTATGTCAATTGGTAAAAAACGTTTTTTGACCAATTTGGGGTCAAAAAACTGATTTATTGCCAATCCGAACGCCATTTCGTAGAACTTGTCATTTCACGTTGTTTAACGTTTTAATTTGCAATTTGTTTCAAAAATATATTTTTGCCATTTCCCAACATTACTAGTTTGGACAAAAAAATGTAATGTAGTACGGACGTCACTAAAATCAGTAGATCTCAATTTTGTGACGCAACTGCTAAATTGTTTATAATGACGTAAAAATTATTGACGTACGCGGACAGTACAAGTGTAGTGCCAAACTGCAAAAGTCTGTCCGCTGTCTCTGCCTCTGTCTGTCCGGTGCTGCACGCCAGTGGAATCCAATGCAATTACTATAGCCCTCTCCCCCGGTATCAGGGGCGAGGGCAAAAATAGTTCAATAGATTTCACTGCATGTAGCACCGACAAACGGCAACGAAAGGCAAAGTTGACATTGAACTAAACGGGTGCACTTAACCAAAGCTTTATAAGAACACTTTCTACGCTAGCTTCCGTCAGACGAAAACAAACATCCGCTCAGGAAAAGGGGAAGTTTTATTCATAGAGACTGAAAGGTCTACATCCCCGTTTTTCATGCATCCGTTATTCCACGAAGGATTATTCGCCGGAACATCATCATCGGGTGGTGTCGATTGAAGTGACCAGACATTTGCATACCCACTGATACACCAAGTTTACACGTCGATATATGGCAACGTGACCCGGGACCCGCACCCCCTTTAAATACCCACCACACCCACATGACCCATATAGGCTGCCAGCTTACCCGACAAGTACCCACAAAATAAAAAAAAATCGTCTTATGTCTACCATAAATAAGACTCATTTTTAATGTTGAAACTGTTTGTGTTGATTCTGCTCACCTCTTAACTTGAGGTGCCCATATTGTTCAAGCATCTCAAATTCGGCATTAAAAATCGCATTTATTAAAATTATGCACCCGCTAACACCCACTACAACTATACATCCAAATGATCGCTTGTTTACCAACTACTACCCAAGTGCACAGGGTGTAACTACCCTGCATCTGGTGGGTAGTTAACTACCCGCATCTGGTGGGTTTAACTACCCGCATCTGGTGGTAGGTGGTAGAAATGCTCGAAACGTCGAACCTCTATTACGACAGTTATTCAGAAAAACCGAGGGGATCGGATCCGACCCGTCCCCAGGCGGTCGTGGGCTATGCTTTGTAATTTTGGACCAGGTATTCAGACTCAAAAGTTGGGGGGCCTTGCCCCCCCGCTCAAAAAGTTGAGGGGGCAGTTGACCCCCCTGCCCCCCCGGCTCCTACGCCTATGCACACACAAGTATACATTCCTACTGCATCTCCAGCCACATCTAATCATTCTCGGTCCCGCTCTGCTTTGTGAGCAGATACTCTCGGAGCTCGGGTCTAAATCGCCGCGGACCCATATCGCGGAGACTTTGCGATATGGGAATGAAACGCGCGACGGTTCTTTGAGCTTCAGACGCAATTTGCGTCGTTCTAAACTTCGATGTCAGTTATCGTTATGTCCAGGCAGGGGCGTCGCCACCGGGAGGGCGTGGGGAGTCGGCCCCCAGAATCGCCCCCTCATATTGGCAAAATTGTAACATTAAGCCTAACATGGTAACGTGGAGGCCAAACATCTGACCGCCCCCTCCCCTGCTTAAAATTATTTAGCAACGCCATTGTGCCCATTGGCATCCTTACGTCACATTTTATGCTTACAGTATCAAGGTTTTCTCTGCAGCTTTTGGAAATTGTCCGTTCATGTAGTGTTTGTGTGTGTTGCGATTTTGTATCTGAACAGCGCACTGGCCATCGGAGTGAGGCCCTCATGATGGCCTTCACTGTGAACCGAGATGACCCCGGAACGAAAGAGCCGCCCAAACTCATTGTATGCCTCATGGGTGATGGAGAGCGTCGTTAAAGTTGCACGTTGGTATGGTGTACAGCAGGACCTATCTCACTGGTTGCATTATGCCAAATTTACGGCGATGATATAGCTTACTCTGAACAACCTTTCCAGCAGAAGCGGCGTTACATAGTAGTAGAAAGCAGACGTTGGGCAAATCAGAGCATAGAACAATGAGCATTGCTCAGCAAACCGGTAGTTGTTGTTGTTGGGTACATTTTGTTACTGGTTGCATTATGCGAAATTTATGGCGATGATATAGCTTACTCTGAACAACATTTCCAGCAGAAGCGGCGTTACATAGAAGTAGTAAGCAGACGTTGGGCAAATCAGAGCATAGAACAATGAGCATTGCTCAGCAAACCGGTAGTTGTTGTTGGGTACATTTTGTTCAATATTGCAAACAAAGACGATCGCAAATGTTCGAGGATTGGCGCAAAAGCTCTAATCGCTTATAACTAGGCACCTCTCCTACAATCCTAGTCTTAGTGATACCTAATATTAACAAAGTATGAGCAAAAAAAAACATAAAAAACATCTACACTCGTAATGATTATATTAATTAAATTATCAAATTGGAGCAAAACAAAAACAAATACATAATAAAGACAACTGCAGTAACTATAATGCTATTACCGAAATACAATTAAAAGTAGTGGGAACGCCTGAGACGCGATTCTTAGCCATGCATTGCAGCGTCGCCCCTCCGCTGTACTGTTTGCATTTAAAGTGTAACTTCAGCGTCATTTGCATTTATTTGTACTATTGGTTCCAAAATAAGCGTCCCGCTGGGTTGGCCGGGATAGCAGTTACAGGGAATATACCGCCGTGGGAAAAGTATGTGGATTGATGTAGATGAGTGCCCAGATGAGTGGCTCTCATCTCCATCATTTGTCACAATTTTCCCCCTTAAACTGCTGTGGCGGTCAACTCAGCGGGACGCTTATTTTGGAACCAATAGTACGCACCCAATGAGTGGGGACGGGGCCGTAACTCATGCATGAACCATACTGTGCCTGTTTGTGCGGACGAAGACAGAGAGGGCGCAGCGCAGATGGCATGTTTTTTACTGCCACAGTTGCAGGGCAGGTGGGCCAAGAGTGAAGCTTCTTACTCAAATGGTGAGGCCACTGCCCCATCATTTTTTGTCAGATTTGAAGCACTTCCTCGTCAGCAACTTTTCCTTTATGCTGACGTTCTACTGCCCCCACTCAGCAACTTTTCGCTGACGCCCCTCCCCCGCTAGCTAAAAAAATACCTGACGGCGCCCCGGAGCAAAATCTAGATCTGTCACTGTAACCAGCCGATATGACATTTTGTCCCTCCAACTTATTCTGAACGGCTCCACGGGTAACACTAACCAGAACTGGCGATCAGACACGACTCGGGCAGGCTCGGCCAAACCAAGCCCGGTCGAGCAACGATCGACTCTGGTTTCGACTCGACTCGACAAAGTTCGCTTACCAGTAACCACTGACCACATCCAACTACGCTACTGTGAAGCCGTTCCCATAGAAACCACAACTGCAGCTTCAAGACCGAGTGTTAGTGGGGAGTCCAACGCTCAAGTATCGGCTGTTTCGTCGAAGGAAGCCATTCAGCAACCTCAGCATACAGCATTATAGCCTATGAACGGTTGTGCCCTGGTACCGTGCCAAATTGGACATTCGGATGGCTGTGAATGGGTACATTTCGACACGAGGAGGTATAATGAGCAACAGTTAAAGGAGCTGGTTTATGTCCCATAATAGGATGTTTCTAAACCATGCGTAGCCGCGTAGCGTGAAACCTTGCAAATAGCGTAGCTTGTCTCGTGGCACGGACGTTTCCATAGTGAAAAAGTCCTGTTTCACTGGGTAGGAATCCCACACAGGGCCTGCGAGATTGTGTGAGATAAGTGGGACTGGTTCTATGGGAGTCCATACATGATGCAGGACTATAATCCTGTATGATTTCCTATTGAAATGTGACGGTCTCGACGACTGGTCCTGTGATACAAAAGCCCTGCAGAGTGCAGCATTGCTCCGTATGACGGGCCCAGCTGTTGGCAAATAACGCGTAAAAAAACGTGATTCACGCAGACCGTTGGCAAATAGAACTCAGGAGCTCATGAGAGAGTGAGGCAAGAGAGTCCACATGAGGGCTGCAAAAGTCGGTCCACTTAGCCCGGTGCCCTGCAGCGTGAGGAGGATTTGAAGTCTGAGATGCAGCTGATTGGCTTACATTCCGGGCCTCCGCCGAGCAGCAGCAGCGCAAAACAATTCATCGTCAGCATACAAAATGAGCGGTGAACGAGCTGACGGTGCCGTACTGACAAGGCCGTGCTCGCTTGCAGCTAACTCGAGCTACGCCGTGCTTCTGTGGCGCATGCCAGCCGGCAGCCATGCCAGCCGGCAGCCATGCAGCCGGCAGCCATGCCAGCCGGCAGCCATGTCCAGCCGGCAGCCATGTCAGCCGGCAGCCATGTCAGCCGGGAGCCATGCCAGCCGGGAGCCATGTCAGCCGGCAGCCATGCCAGCCGGCAGCCATGCCAGCCGCCAGCCATGCCAGCCGACAGCCATGCCAGCCGGGAGCCATGTCAGCCGGCAGCCATGCCAACCGGCAGCCATGCCGGCCGGCAGCCATGCCGGCCGGCAGCCATGCCAGCCGGCAGCCATGCCAGCCGGCAGCCATGCCAGCCGGCAGCCATGCCAGCCGGGAGCCATGCCAACCGGCAGCCATGCCAGCCGGCAGCCATGTCAGCCGGCAGCCATTCAGCCGGCAGCCATTCAGCCGGCAGCCATGTCAGCCGGCAGCCATGTCAGCCGCCAGCCAGCCATGTCAGCCGGCAGCCATGTCAGCCGGCAGCCATGTCAGCCGGCCAGCCATGTCAGCCGGCAGCCATGCAAATTGCAAGCTAGCCATTGCCATGTATAAAGTGCGGTTCTATTGCGTGGCTGTTAATTTTGTGGATATTTCTGCAGCTCTGATATCTTCATACAACAGCACGACTATCTTAAGCATGCCAGCAGCTTCATGGACCAAATGATATAGATAGGGAATTATGTACCTACCTATATACCTACCTATCATCCAATTGCTTTGGAAATAAATAAAGCAGATACTCGTATGATTTAACAGACCCTGGGACTGCGATGCACTAAGTATTCTAAAATTATTAAGAACTAATTCATTTCTTGCCCCGATAAGCATACATTTTCACATGTGAGTGATTATTACAGGTGCACAGAATCGCAAAATTGTAAACCGTGCACTGCTAGTGCACCTGCAGGTGGCGAGCGGCACACTATAATGAGACCTCGGCGTCACGCGCGGCATGAGCCTGCAGCACGGCATGTGCACTGTGCACCGCATAATCACACATTGTATAGAACCGTCTGCCGAATACCTACATTGCTGTCATGGTCGTTGATCATGGCCTGCTGTTTGACCATTGTAACTGTAACTGACAGTAGCCTGCCGAAATGACAAATGGGAAGGTTGAGATTTTCCTTTCAAACTGCAATGCCCGGAACCAAAAATATCGGAATTTTTCGAATCTGGCATTGGTTTACTCTGTTAACCTTGGTAAGCATATGTAAAGTGGCATCAACCTGAAGTTTGTTGACCGGAAGCGCATGTGAATAACATATAATATTGTAAATGAACTTATATAAAAGTTTGACGGCGAATGACGCTTCAGAGACACCATGCCCGCGTAGTCGCCAAGCATGTTATGATGCTGTCCCGACAACAGAAATTCTGTCGCCCAACTCGCCCCTTGAGGCTACACTAATTGATGAATGAGGTTATGTCAGGTGATAGCCGCGTCAGTCACTGACTTTTGGACCCAGGATTTCGCTTGTATTGAAAACTGTTGTTAATTAATCAATTAAATGATAACAATAATTATTTGCAACTATAAAAAATCCACAATAGTTATGTTCATGAATAATGGCGTCTCTTTGGAAACAAGTGGCCAGATAAAGTATTACAAAATCATTTCATAAAAAATGCGCTCAGATTAACCATTGTTTTCCCATTGCGGCGAAAACCGATGGACCCAAACCAACGGGACGTGCCTCGCCACAGCGCTCGTGCGCCCCTCGGTCACTGTGCCCGAGCTCAGACGCCTCACCTTATTTATAATTGCCTCTGGGTATGTCGAGGTCAATACAAGCAAGGTTAAGGCCTATTCCCTGCGCGGCAGAAACCCACTTGCGTTGTATACGCTTCGTGCTTATAAACCGTACGCTAGCACTCTTGAGAATTGTATGCGATTTTATCCTAAAACTGAATAGCGCGTGTTGTGCCAAAATTTGGGAAAAATCGGCTCAGCGGAGGCGGTGCCCCATTTTCAAACCCCTTTATTTTTTTATTTTTTTTTGCTCTCAAAACATGCGCAATTGATTCCTCTTCCGATATGCCGCAGCTGGTTTTGCCTCGTCGTGACAGCTTAGCCGTCACTTAATTAATCCGGACTCAATCGAAAAGGTCCCCCACTCTCGTACATTGGTCAACGCAGGACGTATGCTCGAACAAATCAGCTTTAACTATCATCAGGCCCGGAGGCCGGCGCCCGCACCATAGGTATACAAAACTAAAAGGAAATTAAACTATCCATAGAAGTTTTAGAGATGGTGCGTTGCCCGACACAGGCAAGTACTTGATTTCGAAAAATGCCAACAGCTCACTTCTTTGTCATATGTTTTGGTGAGCCATGCTGCTGATTCACCATTGGCTCCTTCAACATGTGGCGTCGCTTATGTCTGGTGATTATATAACCGATTTGCAGCAATTCAACCCCGCCAGACGTCTTGCCACGAGATACTGCGGTGTCCCAGTTCAGTTCACTAAAGTTTACCCAGCATATAATCAACGGACACCGGACGAAGTCGTGACGTTGCATGCTCATTGCTGGTGGTTATATAACCGATTTGCAGAAATTCAGCCCCGACAGACGTCTTACCGTGAGCCACTGCGGTGTCCAGTTGAGGTTGACTAAAGTTTATCTAGCATATAATCAACAGACAGCGGACGAAGTCGTTAGCTCAAACATATAATAAACAACGAACACTGGCGTATCCAGGGGGCGGCAGGAGCAAAAGCCCCCCATCCCAAGCTCGACAGGAGCGGCAATAGAAACTACCCCCACCAATTCCGCTGAAACTGGTGATACAAATGGGCACCTACTGACTATACAAAAATATCTTCTTGCGTGTGTTTTTTTGCGTCCTTCGTGTTTCATCGATTTGGTAGTTTTTGGTAGCAGTAGGAATTGAAGGGATGTTGCACGTTTGACGCTATTTTGGATCTGGAGCGTGATTTGCCATGCATTGGGTATATAGTATTATGCCCAGTTATTATCATATGTACTATTGTACTGTTAAGCACTGACTGTCACCGATGATCGTGATTTACTATCCGAGGCTAATGTATATGAAAACTGTATTAATTTCAATATTTTTCATCGTACCGAGATGTGCAACCAAAAAGGTTACCTGAGGCTTGGCTCTACTCACAGTCTGGTTGATGGTTTTAATCAGACTTGTGCCTGAATCCTGAAGTTGGATCTGGGATCCCAGTGGATCCCTCCGTATAAAATACATAATATATTGGATCCTAGTTGATCCCTCTCCGTAAAATGCATAAAGATATGGGATCCTTCTGGATCCCTCGGCGTAAAATGCTTCAGGATCTAGGATCTCAGTGGATCTCTAATTTAAACGATCCTTATATCTTGAAGTACAAGATGCAGGGACTGACATACAAATTTGTGGTCTCTATTTTGCGTATGTAGTATCTACTAGGTATGTATAAAATTAGTACTGCAAATTACCATGTAGGTTGTACCTATCAGCAAACATATATATTTAATTATTTTCCCAATATGATTTAATTAGAAAGAAGAAGTTACCTACCAGCGTGCCTGGATCCCGAATATGGATCTGGGATCACATTGGATCCCTCGGCATTAAACATATCAGGATCTGGGATATTTGTGGCTCCCTCAGCTTATGTGTTTCTGGATCTGGTTTCCCATGTGGATCCCGGGACACAGGACACAGAGATCCAGATCTCAGCTGGATCCGGGATCCAGGCACATGTCTGGTTCTAATATTACAATGTCGTTTTCATCGACCCAAAATTATAATTTTCACGCCGCTTCGCGGCGTCACACTATGATAACCATCGTCATAACGAACCTATCATCATGGTCTTCGGTTCGCCTTTAAGTTGAATTTGATGAATAACATTTTTAGCTTCTTGCCCACTGCCTTTATTTCTGGGTTTATCAGGCAAACTCGTACAAATTTCGCGCCACTTGGTGGCGCTAAATAACAAGTACCTACCTACCATACTACTAATAACATACAAAACACAAATTGCTGCAAAGGCTTACATAAATACACACATGAAATGTGGGCACAGCTTTTCGTTATTTTAACCGATCCCCCACTCACAAAATTCTGTTGACGCCCCTGGTGATGCTGCTACTTTCCTATATCATGGATAATAATTTAATTTAACATTTGTTACAGCGCTTATAAATGCACAAAAACATTGTAAAAGTCCCCAATGCGACGTATTGATGATAATGCATATTCAGAGCATTACTTTCCAAGTATTGAACCTTAAAAGATTACAAGCTGGTAAAGCTGATTCCAAATTTGTGTCACTGGTTCCAAAGTTGATATGTCAGTTTGCTAACTCAAGCTTCTAAAAATTGGTTTGAACCATGTCATACTGCATTCTCCATCCTTGTGACATGATTTTTAATCCGTTTTGTTTGACCTTTACAACGCTTGGAAAGGAGGTCCGAAAGTCCTTTCGAGGCGCCGTGAATAATGCAGTGAAAAAGACAAACATTAATGGGTGGTCATAAAATCAAGTGGCCTAAATCCCTTTTTTTATTTTGGGACGCTAACCTGTTTTTGGCTCCCACTATAATTGCCCCCCCCCCCCCCAACCGGCCGGCTGGATCCGCCAGTGCAAACGAACGGACATTGGGCAACTTTGTAAATATACCTCATCACATATTAGCGATCCCACATATCGGGAACATATGCGATGTGATTCCTGCAGTATTTACAAATGAATGAGATGATATGATTTTCGAGGAAATGTTGCATCTTTGACGTATCCTAAACGGATGGTGAAGTCTGCCACAAGTATTAAATAAACTGAATTAAAAACCATGCAATCGGTGAACCACCGACGGCCCCGCAGAGAATACGAAAGAGGCTGAGGCCAGAGGCCTTGATACTGACGGTGGGCCATGATCTCATGACATAGTGCTCAGGGACTTCTGGGCCTCTGTCTGAACCACAGTACGGGTACGCCGCACGCCGGGTCGCACCGAACTGTGCTCAGCATTCATTGCACCCCAGGACCAGCATGATGCACCCTCCCGTTCCGCTGAGGTGGACCGGATCCTCTGCTCAGTATCCAGTGCTGACCCTGTCAGTACCCGCTGTGTTACCAGCCGCTCTATCTGATGTGCTGCGATGTCACGGTCCGCGGGATGTCCCAGTGACCCCTGTCGCTCCCCCTCCGCCCCCCCGTCCCCCTGTCGCTTCCCCTCCGTCCCCCCCGTCCCCCCTGTCGCTCCCCCTCCGTCCCCCCTGTCGGCAGCGCTCTCCGGCCCCGACCACCGCTCCATCACTGCTTCGCTAAATAACCTTGTCAGTTAGGCCCGTATAGGCCGAAATCATCGTCGCCATCGGCCCCTCTCCTCAGCTGCATTGGACAGACCTATCGAACCTCCGAATGCACCCCGTGGCCCAGTTTTTGCGCTCCCTCTCTATCTACGATGTCGGCCTATCAGGTCACGGCTGAGAGGCCCGGCGTTTCTCTCTTGTACAGTATAGTGCAAAGTATGTTCTGTCCACTTCATCGACACCACCCGATGTCGAAGCGCCCGGCGAATAAATCCTTCGTGAAAACGGCTAGGATGCACTCCTTTCAGTGCACTATTCGAATACACACTCCATTTCTCCGGGGCGATGTTTGTTTTCGTCTGCCGGAAGCAAGATTTTAAAGTATTTTTAAAAGTATTGCATAAGTGCACCTGTTTAATTCAATGTCAACCTTGTCCATCGGTGCTGTTTGTCGACCTGCTGCACGCAGCGAAATCTGATGAAACTATGGCTGTGTTCTGATCCGTCAATTCCCGCGGGGATTCCGGGGAATCGGTATAAAAGTTTTTGACTGATTCCGGTAGCAAGTAGTTAACAGGATACCAATGTATGAGTATATCCGAAACGTGCGAGAAATGGGTAAAATGCCCGCACGGGATCCAGGGATTCCCGCCGGGAAGGTGACGGTCAGAACACATCGTATGTATGTCCTCGCCCCTCATACCGGGGACGAGGGCTATAAAGTAACTGCATTGGATTCCACTGCGTACAGCACCGACAGACAGGACAGATGTTGTCGATGACGTGGACAGAACATTTGCACTACACTGCACATACATGACCTCACCAGTGACGGCTAGGAGAGAGCCCAGGGTACTCCCCGAGAGGCCCGCGCCGGGTGCAGCTGCTAATTCCCGTATGTACACATATGGCTGTCTTCAGTAGTCAGTGACGCCCCACTTTCTGACCTCGGTCATCCGGTCGGACCTCGGGCGGTGTCGAGCTGAGAGGACATCTCGGTGGCCTGTTGTGGCTTTGAGGGAATGTTTCACCTTTCTGAAAGTTGTCAAATATACGCCCGTTGTAGTATAAATATGAAGTAAGTGCTGCTGAAAACAACGGTGGTATTTGATTCTCGAAAGGTTACCTAATTTTATACAAATTACTTTTTTATTTAGGACAATGCCGTCATTATTTAGCTAAAGAAAATAAGCGCAAACTTTTAAACAATCTAGCGACTTGAACAAAGAGACATCGGATCGGACTCGCAATCAAGTCCAGTCCAAGAGTAGAACTATCTTTTCTCCCATGGACCAACACACTAAATTCGCTTCAGCCGCAGCGCTTAGATAAATCAGCGGCGGCGACACCTAACTAGATAAGTCTAATATATAATAATACAATAATAATCAGCGGCGGCACTAGCCTAGACACATTTTGCAAATTAGAAATTCAGTAATTTAACCTGCCATGGGCTGGGGGGAGGGGGGGTCGAATAACCCCACCCTGAGGAATTTACGTAGTGGCTAAATAACAGACAGCGCTATCGACGCGAAACTTCAGGCACCTTCACGTACAAATTTGACGTCTACTGTGCACAAATAATATTTTTCGATTTCTTTGAGTTATATCAAATTAAGTGACGTTACTACACACGAGTTTGACGCAAAAATCAGCTTAACTTTAACAGACCGTGCAAAGACCATTGATAACGTAAAACGCAATCAAAAGCCGTCAAAAACTAGCAAATGACAAGGTCTAAAAATGGTTATCTCGTATTTGTGTAACTTTTTGTTTTTACCTCCAAAAAGTAAACAAATGAATAAATACAAATACCCTCAAAATCAACATTTTTAAATATTTTCAAAAAACAGAATATATGTATGAGAACCACTTATGGACAATAACAAAAACAAATTTCAAAGCAATATCTAAATTTTTGACTGACTCCGTAAGTATCAGTACCTATCTTTTTAACCAGATATAGATAAATGAATGTCGCCAATGTATTTCTGAGACAAAGCTAATTTAGAAACATGTTTTTTTATTTATATTCATATATTTCAAAATTTGACCTCATATGACCTGACCTTGATCTTATATGAGGACCTTGATCTTATATGAGATCAGGTGTGTAAATGGCTGCCCTATCGAATCATACGTGTAAAACAAACCATTCAACATGTGTGGCATGACCTCTTGCCAATACTGAACTTATTTGACCTGATCTTGACCTTGACCTTTGCTTGCAATTTCACTGTTGCCTGTACGGGAGATGCATTATACCTTTGAGAGCACTTTATGCGATAATAGTCTCAATCTAAGGCTTTGGATGGCAAATATGGCCTACAAACTCATATATAAATTTTCCCCTTGGCCTGACATGTGACCATATTTCGAAAACTTCGCATGTGCGTTATATGTGTATCGTTGAGAGCTTTCGATTGCCGCCTTGCGCGTCTCGCTGCGGTTATTGGTTCGTTCGGCTGAGACCCCAGCCAATGCCGGGTTGACAACGGTAGAGGTTTGATAAAAATTGTTTTAGTCATTTATACTTTTCAATATCGACCAAAGATAATGGCTATCTCAGTTAAAAACCAATACAAAGGTGAAACATTCCCTGTAAGTGCTAACAAGCAGAGCGTTAGCGCAGCGGTGGAACACTGCAACGCTAATGACAATGACATATTGATGCTCCATGAGAAGTTTTGGAGGTGCGCTGCCCGAGTTAAACAATTATGTCCAATAATTTGAATACCTACGCCTATCAATACAATTCAAAATACTGCTCAGTTTGAACAACAAAGAATGTACTAACACATGAAAGAAAATAGCAAACTGTAACGCCAAAAATGGCGGGCACATTTAGATTATAACGAAGTGCAAAGTAATAAGCTGAGTGTTTGCCATTATCATATACCTATATACGTGCATTGTTACCTGTAATGAGTGTGGCTATGCAAGTTCATTTAAATACTTAATACGGATATCATATTACGGAACTGGTTTTCTCAGTATTATTTGTTCGCTGATTGATCCGAGGATTCAGTGCTCCCTAAAACCCCAATAAACAAACCTTTTTGGTTAATTGTATCGTTTTTCTTCGAATTTTGGTGTTCTACGAATCGCCTTTAAATGGACGTACGGTTAATGATTCATGTTCAAACTTCAAATGCCTTTTTTTGTGGCAACGTGCAACATATTTTGTTTAAAGTAGAATTATGTACATATTTTGGTTCAGCAGGCAATCGCAGCAAAAATGATAATTTTTGCAGATTTTTCATGACGTTAAACATCAGCATACCAGGGACGACGTAGCCAAATGAGGGGGGAGCACGGGCCATGCCTCTGCCCCCCCCCTGGAGCGAAAATAAATCACACTTAGAATAGAATGAGATTCTCTGAAAACCCGACCCCCCCTCCCCCCCCCCTCCGCGTCAGCAACATTATGGGCTGAGGAGCAAATTGTATTTCACACTAGATAGAATGAGATTTCAGGAGCAAAATGTGATTTTTTCCGACGTGCCCCCCCCCCCTGAGCAAAATCCTGGCTACGTGCCTGCAGCATACTGATCGGCAGACAGGGTATACCTCGATGCACTATGTTTCACTCGGATGCAACATACAACATTGCATATTCGTTCACCTCTTCTCTTGTCTTGTATGTATTTATCACTGAGGTTACGAATGTTCCTGTCTATCTGTAACACAGAGCAACTGTATTAGCACTACTACTCTACTCTGTAGTACTACTCTGCAAGTGTGTCACTGTGCTAATACAGCCCTGGTAGTAAATAGACAGCCGAGGTAGTCAACAGACCGCCTCAGTATTGTACGGCACTTTTATAACTTGGAGTACATCGCTCTGCAAACGTAACGACCGCATTGCATGCCTTCAAGTCATATTTTCGCTGGCCCGCCACACATGCTGGCAGTTGTATTTGCTGGCATGGAGGGATGATGAATGGTGATGAGATACAACATTTTTAGTTATGAATACCTGCAGCCAAACTCTAAGAACCCTCATCAAGCTACAGAGGAACAAACACTATAAACTGAGCACTCGTACCACTGTTCGCAATGGATACTATACATAGGATACTATACCTATGGATACTATACGCGATACGCGATGGATACTATACCTATATTAATTTGCCTGGTGATTGCATACAGAGCATGAGTCAGATGAAGGTGGAATCACTACAAATATATTGGCTTTGTTGGTTGTCTTTTAAAATGGAGGATCTATTGCTGCCAGCATAGCAAGCGTTCTCTTCAGTTTTGCTGATCGCTATTATAGCATGTCATGTTATGTTCATGATCATATATTATCATACGAGATTATCAGAGGTAACTCGTATATGATCACGAACATGACCGAGAAGAGTGTTTCGCAATGCAATTGGACGGTGGACCTTGTGGACCCTACATGGGTTCGCGGAAACCCTGTTTATCAGCAATATATAGCTAAAAGTGTGCGTCTTACGGGTGGATATGAAAATATTTGTTCGTACTTTAAAATGCCGTATCTTTCAAGTGAAAAGTACCTCTCCATTTGCTGTCGGAGTGATATCCGTTGGACGGGTGATAAATTGACGCGTATTTATTCGGACTCGCTCGTCCTTCGCCGTTTAAGGCAGTCCGAAACGTACAATTATATTTCCAATCGATAATTAACAAAGCCATCTGCCGAACAATCTCATATTTAGATAACATCTGTAGAAGAAACAATAATCTACGCTAAGAAGTTTGTTTCATATCTTTAGCCCTTTTGGTTCTTCAGATGTGGATATTAAAACAACAACTCTTGAAAGCCGGCGTGCGCCCCCTGTCGTGCGGAGACCCACACCTAGATGCCAACAATATTTGCCGTTCACTCCTCTATAAATGTGTGCTGTTTCATTCTGATCCAACTCATAGTTGGCGAGATTTGCGTCCGAGATTGTAATCGTTTTTGTCCGTTTTTGTACGTTCGAAAACCTCAGCCGCCCCATGCAGATACCTATGGGGACCTATCACAGGCTCGCTCGCTTGACACCGCACTGGGATGATTGTGTGCCTAATCAATGCATTTTCCACTAAGCTACAATCTGATATTAGTTAAGCTGCGCTAAGTGCTTTGCAACGTGAGTAAAATCCAAATACACAAATACATACAAGTACATGCACGGGCGTCATTTTCTGAAAATGATTGGTAGGGCCCTAATGCTAACTTTATAGATTTCAATGTCATTCTTATCATGCAACGCCATAGGCCTAGTGTTAAAATGTTAAATTATTGGTAGGGCTCGGGCCCTACCAGGCCTATAGAAAACGACACTCATGAGTACATGCATAATGCATATATGATCTGAGTCGGTCTTGTTGGACTGCGGCTTCACGCTTTCGGCGCTCCGACACCGTTTGAATTAATGTCTAGCAATCTAGCATGTCAGGAGGCCGTTTGTCAGCTGGCCTTGATCCCAGTACAGGAGGTAACTGACCTTCACCACCTGAGTCTGGACTTGTTACCCTAAACCGGTTCGTTCGGCAGTCCTTACTAACACATCCCGGACGTATGGCGCCGTTTGCTTTAATGGTAGGCAGACACCCTGCATCATTCACCAACACATATGCAGCCATAGGTTTGCTTTGAGACCTCTCACTGCAGGAATGCCCCCAGTTTTTCTTAACCATGTCTAGTGTTTCAATTACACGGGCCTTTTTAAGATGATAACGTAAAACTGGCATGCATGTCATGACAGTTTTACTTACAGCCTTTTTACGTACAGTTCTAGCCTTAGCACAGCATAAGACTGTGTTATGGCTGGGCCAAGTAGCAATAAAATGCAAAAGCATGTTGCCAGGTAAGTTAATCCAGCATGCCATACCCCGTCGCTGACAAAATTCTTGCGCCACCGCTCCGGGAAACCAGCCGGTTCTGTTCAGTCTGTCGCATTTCTTTACCTATAGAGAATCGTACTGTTTGCATGCCTGCACTGCACCCGATTTGTAACACGCTTCCCGAAATATACCCAAATTGTACTATTAATAGTATCATGACCTCGATCATTCGTTTGACAAGGATAGCAGAGCGCTGTCTGTCAGTTGGCCCCGTGGCAGGAGGCAGGGGTGACTTATGACTGTCAGGCTGCGCAGCCAGGGTTGTTGCTGTGGGGTACATTAGGCTCAATTTAGCTCATGGGATTTCGTTTTATTGTGTATAAACACTGATTTAAAGACAATTTATTGTGGGTATAAGGTTTAGGTTGCAAAGAGTTTCTAAGAGTCATATTTGTTTTTTGCATCGGGAGGCAATATTAGCCGTATTCACGATGGATTACTTTGCGCGAAATGTTTTAAAACATTTTAAAGTGTTTTAAAATAGTTTAGTAGCTGCCGCTTTCACGATGGACTAACTTGCGAGAAATGTTTTAATCCTCGCCCTACGGTCCCGTAGGACGAGGGTTTAAAACATTTTTTTAGCAAATGTGCAAGTGTACAATATTCGCAACCTTACAAGTTTTTGGTTTATCTGGATTGCATGTGTAACGTGGACTCAACTGCGAGACAAGCTCAGCAGGATAAAATCGGACCTTAGGTCAACCATAATGATACCAGAGTTGGCTTTCATTTCGCCCTCCGATCTCTCGTCTATCTTACATAACGCATCTTCTTATTACACATACGCATGACGTACGCATTACATAACGACTTGGCTAGTGAATGCGTATTTATTATTGTAAGTTCACAGAGTTTTCAGTGATCGGTTGGCAGGCACGTAGCCAGGATTTCGCCAGGGGGCGCCTCGAAAGGGCTCATTTCCGAGCGTTGAAAAAGCCCATTCCCTAGTGTTGAAAGGGCCTATTCCCCAGCGTTAAAGGGCCCAGTAGAACGGATGAAAAGGTCCACTCCCTCCGTACTGGCTAAGGGCCCATTTGGCATGCTCATGGGCCCTTTTGACCAGGCCAGGGGCCTTTTTGGTCTGGTCAGGGACCCCTCTGACCTGCACAGGTGATCCTACGACCTGCCCAGGGGCCCTCCCTTGGGGTCATTCGACGTGTTCAGGGGGCCCTCTGACCCACTCAGGTGCCCTTTTGGCTTGTCCAGGGGTCCTCTGACATGCACAGGGCTCTTGTAAACGTCCAAGGGACCCTCTGGTCTTTCAGAGAGGACCCTGGTAGCTCTACAGGGCCTCAAAGTGCTCTAAACTATCTAAAGACCACGCTTCGCGTGGTCTTCCGACTCTTAAAAGAGCCCATGATACCGCGCTTCGGGTGGTCTCGTCGACTCGCCGCACCGTGCATCGAAAAAGGACCGCCGGGCCTTCAGGGGGGGGGGGGCGGCGTCCCCACTTGGCTACGTGCCTGTCGGTTGGTATCAGTGGTTCTTACTTTTCTTAGTAAATGCAGAGCAAAAGATGCATGGCACATATAGCATCTGATAGCACACATGACACCGTAACACGGTAAGCGATTTATCAGTATCTATTTCGTGCCAGCATGCATTGTAGAAATAATATCGATATACATCAAGACTATTCTAAAGCTAAACCTAAAGTAACGTGATCCGCTGGCACCGACGTGAGTCGCCGTTCGTCGCTGTCGAAACACACACACACACACACACACACACACACACACACACACACACACACACACACACACAACCATCCACACACACAAGGCCACAATTCACATCACACACGACACACTACAACACACACACACCACACACACACACACACACACACACACACACAACACATCCACATCCACACACACACACACACACACACACACCACATACACACACACACACACACACACACACACACACACCACAACACACACACACACACACACACACACGACACACAACACACACACAACACACAAGTCAAAACACTTAAACACCACACACAACAACACATCTTGCACATCTCACACACAAGCACCACAAGACACACAGCTACAACTAACACACAACACACACACACACATCAACATTTTAATCACACACACATCACAAGGGCACAACAACACACACACACACACACACACACACACACACACACAACAAGTCGAGGGCCACACACAACACACAACACACACATCACCACACACAACACACACACACACACAACACACACACACACACCACACACAACAACCACACACACACACACACACACACACACACACACACACACACACACACACACACACACACACACACACACACACACACACACACACGCACACCTCTGCACACACCTGATGTTGCGGACCCGACTGGTGTCGGTCGGCCCGCTCCTGGGAGAGCGCTGCGCCGGGGGCACGTTGCGCTCCTGAAGATGCACTTTGCTCCAGCAGCACTATCCACTCCTTGGAGTTCACTCCGCGTCTGAGCGTGCACTCTGAGTTTGAGAGTGTACTCCTGTCCTCCGAGTTCACTCTGTCCTGAAGATACTCTCCTCTCCTGCAGACCCCGCTCAACACTGCGCTCCGCTCTCGGGAGGCGCTCCTCGACCCTGACCACTCGCCTCTACCAGTGCTCTCAGCTCCGGCACAGCGCTGCAACTTGGCTCGCTCGCCAGTTGGTCCGCTGCTCCACTCTCAGTGCCACCCCTGCAGTGCTCATGTGCCACCCCTGCCTGGCTCCGCAGCGCCGCCGCCCGCCGCGCTGCGCCGCCGCCCGCCGCGCTGCGCCGCCGCCCGCCGCGCTGCGCCGCCGCCCGCCGCGCTGCGCCGCGTCTCGCCGCGAACTGACCAGTCCACGAATAGTCACGACGGGTTATACTCGCCCGCAGAGAGGAGCGCCGCCGCCGGAACATGGAAGCAGCACGCTGCTGCCGCGCCGTCATGCTCACGGACGGCCGTCCCGGTACAAGGCCCTGTATACTGCGCCGGTAGGGGGATGTTTGTCAGTGGTGATGTGATTTGGCGAGTTTTGGAGCTGATTTAGTGCTGCTGGCCTGATATGCGGACTATTGATGTATGTAGCATGGGTAGAAAACGTATAGTGGCATGGGCGGCGATCTGAACAAGGAGGTAGCATATGAAGTGACTGTCTAAATAGGATGTCGCCATCGTCAGGCGATATGGAACACTAAATGTCAGGAACTCACTGAGTGATGGAACCTTATCAAATCGCTTAGGGGGTGGGGGGGACGGCCAACATGCTCAAGTGAAGATTATATATATCTAGAATTATATATATATATATATATTTATTTATTTATATTTATATATATGTATATATATATATATATATATATATATATATATATATACTATATATATTATATAGGTATTATATATATATATATATATATATATATATATATACAATATTATACAGGCCTAGGGCCCTCTTAGACTGTAAAAGGACCCTCTCTCAGACCTCATAAGGACCCTTTCAGATCGAAAGTCCTTTCAGGCTTGGCATTGCCAAGCCTGAAAGGACTCATTGCCATGTTGGCAATGACCCTTTCATACCGGCCCAGTGAGGTCGACCGATAATGCTCTCAAAGAAGGTGATGGTTCTCACTTACCGACCTAACGTTCTCTTGGGCCAGAAAAGCGCGCTCTTAGACCGATTAGGATGCTCTCAAACTAGCAAACGGCCTTCCCATGCGGACATTGGGCATTCTCAGTCCTTTCAGAACGACAAAGAACATAAGGCTCTACGGCATGGAAAATGCCGTATCAGTCCAGCTGAAAGCCCTCGCAGACCGCCTCTGGGTTCTTCATGCCTAGACTATTGCCCACTCAGACCAGCCTGGGGCCCGGTCAGGTCCGGCAAGGGCCCTGCCAAGCCTAGAAATATCCTCTCAGACAGCTGAGGACCCCTCAATCCGACCGAAGGCCCCTAAGACTGTCCATATGCCCATCAAACCAGACAGCCCCTCAGGCGGACAGAGGATCCATTCAGGCCAACTGAAGGCCCCCTCAGGCTGACCGAAGGTCCATTAAGTCGACTGAGGGCTCCCTAAGGCCGACCCGAGCTCTCCTTCGGGCCGAACAAGGATCCCCTCAGGCTTACAGAGGGTCATAAGACAAAACAAGGACCCCTCAAGCCGACCGAGGGCCCATCAGGCCGTCCAACTTTCCAAGGGCACTCAGGCTGACTGTGGGGGCACCTAAGGCCGACTGAGGGCCTGCTCGAACTGACCGAAGGCATCTCAGGACGAAAAAGGGCCTCCTCAATTCGACTGAAGCCCCTCAGACCGCCCGGGGCCTATCGGGCCAAACAAGAGTTCCTCAGGTCGACCTGGCCCACTCAGCAGTGGCGGATCCAGAGGGACAGGAGCAGACTCCTGGCCCTCTCTAGAATTGGTTTCATGTCACTACGATTGTCTATAGGCCTATAGACAATCGTAGTGACATGAAACCGTATGCGTAGGAGCCGGGGGGGAGGAAATACCCCCAACATTTTTGGATTTTAACATTACCCCTATGGACGTTGCATGGAAAGAATCGACTTCAAAATGCCTGATAAATGTGTGAAAATTGAATACTGATCGAGCCAAAATGGTAAAAGAACATCTTATTATGCCTAATGCATGCCAAATTTGAAATTAGCGTAAAAAATGACCCCAAAACTGCCAAATTGAAAAAGGTCATGACAAGTCATCTGAAGTCAGTGACCTCGGTTGATCTTTGTAAGCGCATGACCCCAGTGAAACATATAACTATGTCAAATGGCTCCGATATTTGAAATCAGCGTAAAAAAATGTCCTAAAAGCGGCCAGAAGCCCAAAAAGTAACCGGAGGTCATTCGGAGGTCAGTGACCTCGGTTGAACCTCAGAAAAGGTCAAGTCGTAGGTCACATTCTCAGCAGAAGAACACGCCTGTCACCTGGAAACCACCTTTTTCATTTGCCTCGCTGAACGTCAAACACTCGGAAGCTAAACATGTAACAAGGAATCGATACTACGGGACCCAGTTTCGCCTGACATGACCTGAGAACAGGTCATAGGTCACGGGTCATGAAAGTTGGAAGTTCGAAATTTTCAGAGTATGTGTCAAATTGTTAAAAAAGGGTAATGCAAGTTTCATTGTGATCGGTTGCAAACTACGTGAGTTATTTTTGACAAACCGAGGAGGTGGCATCCACCCACCCCCTACCTGGGCGAAGGTTAAAGGGCCCATACCAGCATTCGCCAGGCCGCCCGTGTAGATCAGAAGGTAGAGCGCTTGACCTTGGATCTAACCCACCCTGGCAAGGTTGGTTCGAGTCGATTCGGCGCTCGTTATTTGCTCCTGGCGTGGATGAGCCGGGCGGTCCGTCCGTCCTCAGTCGTTGGGGTACGTAGGTGTTAATAACTGCATGGTTCTTGACCCTGCGAGACTTGAAGCAACTTTTTACACATAAATATAGGTATGTGGAAGCTTCGTACCAGACATGTGCATGGATCTGAAAGTAGGACCTATGATCCCAGAGGATCTCTCGACAAAACGCAATGTTGGATCTTTGATCCCACTGGATCCCACGACAAATTACAATAGTGGATCTTGGATCCAGTGGATCCTTCGATAATTTTTGTAAGCGGAGCTTGGATCCCACAGGATTCATTATAAAAGAATGAAAATGGATCTATGATCGGCAAACGGATCTCGGATCCGACTTGCATATTAATGCATAAATTATAGTATTTTATTGACAAAATCTAATAACAAAGGCATGCACCCATGCTAGTTGCATTAAAAACGAAATGAAAGGTACTGGGAATTATTTAAAAATTGGTTCCGAAAATAGTACAGTTGCATAATGGCGGAATCTGGGATCCCAGTGGATTTAATGGCAAATGGTGCCTGCGCATCTCGGATCCAGGCGGATCCGTCGACAAATATTGAAGACGGATCTATGATTCCAGGTGGATCATCGACAATTTTGTGAAGGTGGGATCTATGATCCCAGCGGATCCGGGATCCAGATCCCACAGATCAGATCCCGAGATCCGTTTTTGGAATCCGAGCACATGTCTGCTTCGTACCAAACATAAATTACACACACAATGTGATACCGAACGGTTTTCATTTCGTATATTTGCCAATTCGAACAACAATGTTAAATAACATTGGAAGTATTGGTCACCTAAATGCGCCTGGTCATGGTGCAGTTAGGGCACGCTGTGCCTATATGCGCCTTTTGAAAGGGTTGCGAACAATCCTACAGCTACTTTAAAAGGGATTCGATTGTTAAATGATGAGTCTATTTTGCAAGAAAAATGTCCGGATCGCGTACTGAAGCTGTATTCATATTCATACGACGTATATGCTAAGCACGAGACGTGTTTTCGCTTAAGGGGACGCAATATGGGCACTCTCCCCTACAACTTGCGCTACTAAATTCTGACGTTAAAGGGAAATAATCACCTTTTCCCACAAAAATGGAATTATGACTTCAAATCGATAGACGAGACCAAAATATGTTATAAATTCATCACATTTTGCATAAAAACACGTTTACTAAAAGATATATCAAGTTAAAGTTGTTAAGCGATCCACGCTATAAATGACCGGTACTTGCAACCTGCTTGCAAGTATTTTTCGTTCTCATCAAACTGCGGACTTTTCCCGTATTTTTGGGTTTCGCAATGGAATATCATATGAAATATATTTTACGTTCTGCTTGTTTCCATTATATGCCCGTAGATCCCCTCTCTCTCTCTCTGTCTCTGTCTCTGTCTCTGTCTCGGGTCTCGGTCTCGGTCTCGGTCTCGGTCTCGGTCTCGGTCTCGGTCTCGGTCTCGGTCTCGGTAGGTACCCACTACTCGACCACTCCATCCCAGACGCAACCCAGACACGTTTAAATGTTAAGCATATGCAGTAGCTCCATTGTCTCATGTGCAGTTTAAGTATCCTACGATAGACAATGCAGGCTGGCTGGTACGGATAGGCACCATTCAAATACATCAGAAACTGATAACTGTTCAGGCACATTTACAAAGGTTGCATGTTCTACGTAAGCGATGCATGCGCATGCCTTCTTTCAACTGTACTGGGGAGTGGGGAGTTCCTATCAATATGCAAAAGGTTAAACAATACTCAATTAATTAAAATGTATCCGGAACGGTCTTACGTTAGCCTTTAACTACTTTGTTGGCTCGATTTTCTGAAATTGAGGTTAGCTCACAAATGGGGAGCGACTGCCAGTTAGAACTACTTCCGCATAGAGTGGCCGGTGACGGTAGTCGGCCGCCTTTGTAAACAGCAAGCTCAAAGCCGGTGGAGCCTAAAAAATGTGTGATAATAGCGGTCATCAGGTTTAGTTCCGCATTTGAACAGGAATGTGGAGAGTAATGATGTGATTTATGCGAATCGGGTACAGCATAACCACCAAAGAGGTCCACACCGTTAGCGGAAGTTTTCCTCTGACATGCTTACCTTCCGTTTACGTTTTTAGATCGATACAGTTATAGAAGGAACAACACGGAAATGGTGCTGTACGATATTGTGATTTCGCTGTCATTGCATTACGACATACCCAATCAACCGTTAACGATCGATGCACGTGACGGGAAATGGATGTATTTAAGAGAAATCGCATATAACTAGCATTTGATTGCGGCGCATTGTTGTCGGCCGTCTGTGTTGAAGACGGTTCGTTCCCGTTGACCCTCAAAAACGATTTCGTACATTGTTAATAACACGTATGTGTTAAAAGGAAAGTGGGCTTCGATTTTGATTGTTTATTGGTTATTGTTTTATTGTTTTTATCAAAATATCACCACAGGCAAGCCCAGTGACAGGCGAAGGTTCAAAAAGTTAAAAACAACATACATAACACTTACAAAAAACAACATAATAATAAAGGCCGATAAACATTCGAATTGCACAGTACAGTATACATTTAAGAATTCAAAAAACATTATATCTATGGGGCGCCGGCGTGACTACATTTTCACGCAGTTTTAAAAGAGCATATGGTAATACTAGAACATAATCTACCGCCGAAACTTACGTTAAAAGCAGTTCATCTCCTCGGGGAAGGCATAAACATCCTGTCTTTACCAGTGTTGCACACGAGGTATGGTGGTTTATGAACAGCGAAAGACGGACGGGTGGCGCGCCCAGGTATGTGGGAGCGAGAAACAGTGAGCAAATAGGGGGAGTCAACATTGTCTCGGTAAATGTTCCTCAGAAATATCAGTCGTACTGTCGACGTCTGGCCTTCAATGTAGGATGCCTATACGGAACAAGTGGAACAGTTTCCTCATAGTCCAGAGAGCGAGTCACAAAACATCGTTGGCACGGGACGCCATCCACATAAGAAAACTTATGCTGAACGCGTTCCAGTCGCTCCACATGGACTAGCCGCGGCCGCCACCAAATTATATCGTACCTGCGGTGTCTCACTAGCACGGTCAATGGCACCGGATCCGGTTCTGCACTTAGACTCGACACACTCGCTATTTTGGACCGCCATTTTTGCCGAGGAAGACCAGTTTGGAAGTCTGACAAAACGCCGAGAGCTCTGTGCTTTAGAAATAGTTTGAGTTGATGTGGCCGAAAAAGTTAATTTGTATCCAACATGACGGGCCTAAATCACGATGCCTCAGAAACTTCGCCAAGAACCGAACTCCATCGATGGAATACGCATGTTGAACCAGGAGATGTCTTAAGCGGGATCACCGTGAAGGCACAAACATTTTGATGCATTAGACGGTAGCTTCCGTCTCCGACCAGCTGCTGAGATTATCTAGTCAAGACTGGAGCTCGGTTCACCACAAACATTGTCCTCCACGTTGGTACAGTTTGACATGTCGCAAACATGACACACTGGGACGATTTCACAGCCATGGGCCAAATCATAATAAAAAGCGCGAATAAAAGAGGTGACAGAATGCGACCTTTCCGCGGAACGCTGATGTCACGTTACGCCACTCCAACATGTTTTGCCATTCACCACCACCCTTTGCTCCCTATCAGACAAATATGAGGTGAAACCAGTTCAAGAGCTTTGTCGACACATGATAGGAATGCTTGAAGTTTAAATCAACAGCTGATGCTGTAGACTGGAAAGCTGCCGAAAAATCTGTTGTAAATTGTGTCCAGTTGACATCATCTGATATTGAGGTCCAGGGCGTGGTGCAGGTATGTCCCTAAATTGTGACGCGACGAGCGATGTGGGAAAAACCGTGCTGTGCCTCGAGAGGACAGTGACACGTGTGCATCAGTGCTATCATACAAACCTTTTCAAAGCATTTTCCCAAAACAGCGGAAGCAGGGAGACCGAGCGATAATTCTGGGGTGCCTTCTATCCACCCTTTTTAAAAATCGTACAATGTTGCCTGCTTCCACCGTTCTGAAAGGTTCCCTGATGGCAGACGGAGAGGGATAGCACAATTGGCCAATGGCACACTCAACTCTCCAGACATTCACATTTATGCGGCACTAATGTTATCGGGGCCACCAAGCCTTACTCGCATTAATAGACATAAGAATAAATGTACCTTTGCCCTGGGATACACTGACACTTGTTAAAAGCAGAAACATGTAGTCAGCGCGCGCGGATTAGACAGTGACTACAGGGTCACAAAACTTTGAGGCAAAAAACTCATTTAAAAGTGAAGCTCTCGCTGTCATCTGTACAAGTTGGTACCGTCCCTGAGAACCGGGTATACAGAACCTTCCTATTAAACACTTTAAGGAAAGACCAGTACCTTTGGGTTTCGTCTTAAAAATTATTCCACTAAAGTACACAAAATAGCCGTTAGAGTAACAGCGAGCCACTCGCGTTCTCTTAAAGTTTGACTCTTCCGCCCTAAGTCCCTTCGACTCAGGTGTGGGGCTCCGACGAAGTCTCCGGAAAGCCGTCTCCTTCGCTTTCAGCGCCTGACGAGCAGCTCAGAACCACGGCGGAAACGGCGTCCTGAGGGTCACCGTGGGATGGGGTCGCCACGGCAGCCTCCGCATCCGGAGTAGAAGGTGTTTACCGCCTCATTCCACCTCCCAAGCCATCCAGCAGTGTCCAGCGGGAGAGTGAGGACATCTGCGGAGTGCGATGAAGTCGGCACGCTTATAGTTGAAGACGGTCGCTAGCTTCCTCTAGACCTTCGGGTGGGTACCGCACGACATTGGTGTCTCCAGCCAGCCTGTCGCTCCTCGAGTCCACGGTTTGGGATTACCTCCTTGGTCCGAGTTTCAACCAAGCCTCCCTGACTGAGCAGGCAGGTCAGGGTCGCGAGTGAGACCAAATCCAGCGATTTGGCCCCCTGGTCGGCTCGTCGCACCCACTGTCTGAGTCCAAGACGCCACAACTGTCAGGAAACGACAGGCGCGGCCCGAGCGCCTGATGACCACCGGGTACGTCCGCTCGGCCCCGCCGCTGCCACTGGGACCTCGGCAGGTTGATGTCTCCTACCAGGAGGAGTTGCTGGAACCGCAACCTCTAGTGTCTCAGTCAGCCGACCAACGCTGGTTCGTCATCAGGCGCCATAGCAGACGCCACCGTGCGGATTTAACAGCCTCCAGGCGGACCATCGTAAGCTAGCTCCGAACCCGGCGGTCCGGCAGGCCGGGTGGCTGTTCGAGCGACCGCATCACGCCACGCTCCTCCGGGCTGAGCCCAGAATCCCTGCGGAACCAGTGGTGGTCCCGGTAGGCCAGCTCCCACTCGGATCCAGAACGGTGCTGTCGACGCCAGGTCTCAGTGATGGCCAATCACATTGAAAACCGCGATTCTGCAGCCGCCGGACCTCAGGTCCCGCAGTTGGGCTTCAGACTACGGGCGTTTTGCAGACTGACCAGAAGAGACGCGGGCGGGCGGCTGCTAGAGGCACAGCGGGATGTCCCAGCAGGTCCGAGGGTTGGCTCCACGTCACCCGCCAGGCGTCAGCTGGTACGGCTGGAACGTTGGCATCGCTATTGCTTATAATAGGAATTTGCGAGCAGCCAGACTCTCTTTCAGCCGCGGCTGGCGTTCTGGTAGAGTCCGAATTGAGGTGGCACCACCTGTAGATGGCGCCACTGGCTGGCACAGCGCCATCAGCGAGACCACGACGGCGGCGTGTAGGAGAAACCATAGCTTCTGTTTCGCCACTACCGATGGCAGCACCTCCGCCGACCTCGAGCGTAGCCCCAGCACTGGCTGTGCAGCAGATCCAGGACAATCGTGGCGATCAAAGTCAATGAATTAGACAAAACATTGTCAAGCGAGACAGCAATTTGCGACAAGTATCCAGTAAGTCACCATGACTTGAGAGGATTAGTGACACTTGCACAAAGAAAAGTGAGCGTGCTCGAAAACACCTCGCACGTCTCAAACCCCCATGAGACGATCCCCGCCGCAGACTAAAACAAAACGCCACGATTGCAGGTGACCCCAAAGACAAAAAAACCGTCCCAGATTGCTTGATTATTCCCCCTAACTCGCTTTCCGAAGTGATATATATATATATATATATATATATATATATATATATATATATATATATATAGGTCTCTGAAAATATATAATTATTGTCCAGAAACGGCCTATACTGCTTTGAAGCAACAGTGCTTTTCACCCGACCATGCATCAGGGCATATTTTAATGATTTCTCACTGCATACCGAAACGTGATAGGGGCAACTCCTGTGGTCGGAAAGGGCACCATAGGGTAGTTAAAGAAGGTTGTGAAGGAGTATCCCAGAAGCGCTGGTGGATCAAGCCTTTCTCCATTTAGGGGAGGGGGCATTTTTTGAAAAAATGCACCATTTTTCCCCGGCGATTTGTGACGTTCACCTTATTTTGGTACTCGAGCAGAGTACCAAAATCGGGTCGGGTCGGCAGCTTATATGTGAGTAAATCACGCATTCAGTGAGGACTCGCTCGCGCTTTGCGCTCGCTCGTAAATACGCAGTAATGACGGTTTGATGACATTTATGACGCGCCAGAGGCGTGCCGTTGTCGGCCAGGCTCAATGCTCCAGGCTCTCAGGCCCATAAGAGCATAGCCGTGACCGTGAGGCCGCTGTTTTTGTTTCAATTAAAATACTGTATTACACGTTCTTGCAGTATGTTGCAAGATGTGTGAAGGTTGTGGTTGCAAATTGCGATGTGTGTCTGAAATGAATTATCATAATTGTGTTGTGGTTTCCTGTAGGTATGTGGTTTAATGAATTGTCTGCTAATTTAGGCAAGCGATGCGAAATGACGAATGCCATGACCATTGACCATAGGCAACGAAGCGGGGGGGGGGGGGGGCACCGGTGCATTGTGCCCCTTTGAATTTGCAAGGGGCACCCATATCAAAGTGCCCCTTAAATTTGATATGGCTAAGGTTCATGATCATTCATAGGTCTATTATCAAATTTATGGAAATGCAGAAATATATTTGTATGATAAAGAACTGTAACTGTATCATACAACTTTGTATGATGTCAATATTTACAAGCGTGATAATGCCCATGGAACATGTGAAATCGGCTTATTTCCGGTATGCGAAATCGACTTAAATTTTATTGATGTTTGAGTACGAGCAGAGGCATGGCCACATAATTATGAGTGGGAGTCAGCCAGTTTAGCCACCCTATTTCCATATAGGATCAAGAGTGTCGCTTGGCCACCTTCCGAAAGTTGGGCGGGGTGGGGCGCACAGGTGGGGGTGGAGGATTCCTTACGTCGATTCTTCATGAAACGCCTAAAACATAATTCTAAATTCAAAATGTTGAGGGAACGCCGCCCCCCCGCTTCGACCGACCAATGCTTAGGGCTAATGTTAAATCTTGCAATCTGGAGTTCCCAGGGCGCTAATCCCGGGGGCCCCCCAGGCTCCCGAGTGGCAGGGCTCGAAAACATGTTAACTGGGGATGGCATTTTGTTCCCCCACAGGGAGGGAATTGCCCCCCCCCCCAGTGGAACCGCTTTGCCCCCTCAGTGAAACTGAGTTAATTCGTCACGAGCGGGCACTAGAATACTATATAAATTTTGCATCACTGCCTTTGCAAAAATTCCTTCAGTCACCCGACGCTTTTTTACTGTAGGTACTGCACAGCCGCGGATAGCATGTTTGTTGGGGGGGGGGGAGATTCCCCCAACAGAGACTGCCGGCTCCCTCCCCAGTGACCAAATGTTGCCCCCGTAGTGGGAGCGAAATTCATAGGTGACATACGATTGTACGGTCTGTAAAATAGATGAAAGCAATGACGCAGGAACCGGGGGGCAGGGGGAGGGGCAGCGCCCCCCAACTTTTTTCGAGGAGGGCGTCGCCCCCAACTTTTCTGAGATCTATTTATTTTGTTTACAGTTTTCTGATTAACAATCGTTGAAAAGTAATCACATCAATGTGGAAAATAAAAGTACTGGTTCATTATTAAATGCTTGAAATTTATAGGTAGAGATCTAGTTATGATTGCTTTCCAGTTGAATTTGAGGCTGTTAAGCCATTTTAAGGATAGTTAAACTGAATTGGTGAAAACTCAAAAAATTGGTTAGGATATTACCAACACCATAGACGTCAACACATTAGTTCCAAACGATCTAAACCCTTATGTAAACTTTAATGACGTCAGAAATTTTAGAGTTTTACAATTCGTGATTACAGTTACGATTGCAATGACGATGCTGATTTTTGACAGCTATGCATATTTGTTTCTCTTTTTTATATCTTCACACACAAATTGTGTCAATTTTAACCAAAAAAGCACGGTTTTAATTTTGGGGGTTAAAACCTCAAAGTTTCACAAATCTGATAAAGTCATTTTAAGGAAAATTATATTTCCTTTCTTTTTTTACGTTTTCTGCTGGCCACTGACTTGAACACTCGATTTTCCACGATTTTTCAATTATTTATTATTTTTCCACGAGGATTATCACGCCCGTAAATATTCACATTGCACAAATGTGTTTGCATCAATTGAATAATAAGACCTAAATCTGTAACCTAAGCCATAACAAATTTAAGGGGAGCTCTTTTATATGGACACTCCCTTACAAATTAAAAGGGGCACGGTGCCCCGGTGCCCTCCCCCGTTACGCCGCCTATGATTTTGAGGATACGCAAAATAGCAGCCCAATTCCTTTTGGATCATGTTATCATCTGCCATTCCTGAAGACCCATGTGCGATTTGTGTTAAGTGGGGTCAGCCGGGTCTACAGGGTCAGCCGAGGTCATTTGAGGTCACCAACAATTTTTTGTCATTATCTCTCTATAAAATCAAGTTAAATAAGTGCAACCGCCACCAATGTGTAGAAGTCAACAAATCGGTATATGGGAGACGTGTCTCGACGAGACACGTCTCCCAATGCACATGACCATTTGGGTTAACCACCACTTGAGTGAAGATTTAAGAATATATAATGAGAAAAGGCGATACGACCAAGATGGCGTAAAATTAATAATTATTATATATTAAGGTAATATAGATAGTGAATATTTGCAATACAAATTTTCACAAAATTTGGATGGTCTCAAAGGAGCCTAATATAATTGAAGGACCAAGAGAGATATAGAGATATAATTCAAGTGCTTTCAATTCAACTTTCCGTTTGTTCCTAGAGCTATCATAGTTCGCGAGATATTTGGGGGAAATATATAGAGAGCAAAAGAAAAGTGGAAATCTGACATTGATATAGATATAAATGGTGACCTCAATACTGACATGTTAAAGAAATGACCGCAATAGTTTCCAAATACTTTTTGACGAGCTTTTGAATGGTATTCCCTTCCCCCGGCACGGCGAAGGTGGCGCTGAGCACCGGCACGGCGCGGGTTAAACGCATATGCAGTCCAAAAAATCGGTACCTTGATTCATGTATATCTGACACTTGTAAGTATCATTCTAAGACTTGTATAAGTATCAGGCTAAGACTCAGATGATGGATGATCTTAAATCAGGTCAAAGTCATTCGAGGTCACGTGAGGTCAAACTGCTGATTACGGTCATTAGGCGTTGTATACCTACTACATGTTTATTGTCTATTTTTTGCGTTTAGAGCGTGAATAAAGTTAAAGCGATTTTAGTTTCAAATAACTCAAAGTAACTATAAAGCAAAAACGCAAATGCATTTTATATCCATGGTAGGTAATGCCATCGAAAGTGGTCGATTTTGGTCTTTGGAAGGGCATAATTGTCAGTCAGTTTTAATGGTATCAACTTCAAATTTTGCACACGTAAAATATCGTAAAGTTTCGTCATATTTCGTTATCTGACATGTTTCTATGATATATACTCATGTTTTAGCATCTGAGAATTTCGGAAAATATGAAAAATATAATTTGTCATCATAAATTTCAAAAATCCGGTAAAGCAGTATGATAGCCGAGTATATTGTCAGTCAAATTAAGGTATCAAAATACCTGTAGTGGACGAGTTAGTGGCATACATAGGTAATACCTATCTACAACCAAAAGTGACTAGTATTTCAAATCGGGCAGAATTCTGAAGTAAGGCAGGATTTCCGGCTGAATACTCGTTGGCAGGCTAAAATCCTGCCCCCCAACTTGAACATACTTCCTGCGTCCCTGGATGAAAGCGTCACTGAAGCATGCTTTCAACTTAAAATACACCGTTTACGGCACCTAGCGTAGCTTTGAGATCATGAGGACGGATACTCGCCCCTCGTTGTGTCAGTTCAAAATTGGCGCTGACCACAGACCTGTTAATTTATATACGCTCGGGGTGGCCCTTAGCGCCCCCATGTGTTGAATCTGGTCCCCAAAAGATGCTTTCGGATCTCTTAATGCTTCTGGCCAATGGTGGATCCAAGGGGCTTTAAAGGCCAAAGCCCCAAAACTGCCTGAAATCAGCAAATAATTAACGTAAATTATAATTAAAAAGTCAAGAAAACTTTACGAAAGAAAGTTCATTATTTCACCCATTTATGCATAAAGAAGCAAAACTCAATGGATTTGCTTTATTTAGTATATTTTGGGGGGATTTTACCGCCATTTTTTCTGAGTTCTCCCTTGTTTCTGGCCTAAGATCAGGCATCTGACACATACATACATGGTTTCAGCAGCCACTGTGATCCGTGGAAAACCAAGCTTCTAACAAAAATGTTGGCTCTAGGAGCATGCTCTAGCCAAAACCACCTTCATCACACCACACGACTTAACCGGGGGAATATTGCCGAAGCAATGTCTCTCTCCTTCGTAAAGTTGTGATTGAACGAGGTGACAAATTCTACATGAATTTAGACGAGCTATTTAACGACATTTGTTGACTGCCTAATCCCCATTGGAGCCAATTTCTTTCGGGAGGGGGATGCTCCTGGCACGACTAGCTGTCACCGAGCACCGGCAGGGCTGGCCGCCTGGGTTAAAAATTGCTTGAAAATGCTTAGATCGGATTGTGTGACAGGAAATGGAAAATGTGTAAATGTTCAGGAAATGTGTAAATGTTCGACCGGTTTAGTTGTATTGGTAAAGCCAGTGCACTAGCGGATCCAGGGGGCGGCAGGGGCGTTAGCCCCCCCATATTGCCTGAAATTGACGAAATTTGACATATTTTCCACTGTAGAGAGAAATCCAATAAACTTTTACAAATGCATATTTGTCTTAAACCGTTCAGTAAGGTACAAGGAAGCCAAATCCGATGAGTTTGTCAAATACGATTTAAACTTTTTGAAATTTAGACCCCCCATGCCCAGGTTCTGGATCCGCCAGTGAGTCAGTAGATCCATTTGCTCTGTTTTTGTTCGATCCTCAATAGTTTTAAAAAATCGACATCACTGGTGTGGACTTTCGATGATGGCGTGATTAATTTTAACGTTTTTATTCAGCTTCACTATTGTATTCTTTTACTATTTTATTTCTGTTTTACGCTTATGTTTTGTCATTATCACACTTAAAATGTATTCGTACCTATGTATGTAAAAGAGTATAAGGATGTAATGTAAGAGGGGGTACAGGGGCCATTTTTCCCACTCGAGCAAACCAATCTACACTAGATAAATGCGATTCTGCTGAAAACCCGACCCTACCCTACAACCCCCCTTACCACCACCGGTCAACAACATTTGACTGAGGAGCGAAATATGATTATACCACTGACGTGCTCTCCTGAAAAATCCTGGCTACGTGCCTTCGCTTAATCATATGCCTTATCAGTATTTTTTCGAATTGCCTCCAGTGTGAATTCCTTAGCGGAGGCCCCGCCGAGTGGTGACGCCCCTGCGGGCCCTGATAATGGACAATCATTTTTGCTTTTATCGAAGTTTTCTGTAGGTATATGATTGTTAAGCCTCGAATTCTTATATAACTTTGATGTGATATGGAAAAGCGGTTGCGCTAAACAAGGCAGACTTTCAGGAAGCGGTGATTTGTCCCATGAAACTCAACTGGCGGTGGACTATCTGATGTGAGGCTGGTGGACACGTTATTGCTTAACTCAAGTTTTGTATTTGTGATAAATTTAAGGCATACCTACCTATGCTTGCTTGATTCAACCTTGCCCCTCTAGACCAGGGCCCGATGTATACCTACCAACCAACCGTCTGATTCATATTATGGATGTTTGGATAACATTATGCATAATACTGAGATAATTGTCTAAACCTTTATATAAACTTCTTTTGCTTATAACACATAGGTATATTTTAACAGTTCAATATATATTCAGAACAATCACTGGTAAGCTTTCCCAAAAGTATAAATGAAACCCGCAAGATTCCCCAGGCCTACGAGTCGTCCCACTGCTGCATTTCCTTCTTGTGCGCAGGTGTCGATGAACGTCATAGGTGGTGGATCAGCCTAGCCGGAAAGGCCGCCGCGTAAAGCGTTCAAAAGACGAAGTTAAAACGGGAATTAACTGTTTTCCGTGATATTAATAAAAAACAATATTTAGATGAGAATGGGAACATTACGCCATGCTTCATTTACTTGGGACTGTTCGAATCGGGCACGATATTAACATCTCTCTCTTTTAAGTCATTATATTATATTGGGCAATTTTCGAACGAAGGATTATCCATTGTTAATTGGTGACCGGCTGCACGCGGGCGGGGGCCGACAATAGGAAGTGAACCGACTCGTTTGGACGGGTCGGAATGTCGATGTAGTACCAAGTTCCAGGCCGGCCACTGGAGCGGCATCGAGCTGCCTAACTTGCACCGGATCGAGGACGGCAGACCGATGCTAGGTGTCTGCACCACAGTGCATGTTATGGATATCTCGCCCGTTCGAAATCGCCGAACTATAAAATTATAAATGACTTAAAAAATGAGAAAATATCGTGCACCGAGGGAAATTCGAAACTAGTCAAGTAAAGATAAATGAATGTCCATCCCTTAATGGGTTTATAATCATGTCGCCTCCACGGGAAAACAGTTTAATTCCCCGCTTTGAACTTCGTCTTTTGACCGCTTAGCGCGGGCGGCCTTACCGTGCTGGACTGACACCCCCTATGAACCGATAATCGACACCTGCGCGAAGGATGCGGGCAGTGGGACGACGCTATCCTGGTATCTAATTGCCTGGAATCAACGCATCTCCAATCAGCAACCACGGTCATAGTAAAAAAAATAACTGGCTACACAAGCGTAACGCGGAGCCGAGCCTTCAACATAGGGCATATGGGAGGCTTGTTGACAGCTGGTCATTTGTAAACAAACCGCAGTTTTGGTCAAGTTCATATACTTTTAGATGATACTTTGGGTTGAACTTCGGCTATAGAATCTATAAAATAATTATCTAATGTCAATATTTTTTCTCAGCTGAATTTTAACTCTTAAAATTTCACGTCTTACCTTGGAGTCTATGGAACGGAGTTTCACGTCTTACCTGTGGTCGTACGAAGGCTTTTTGGCGTACAACTCGGCGCATAACAGACAATCTAAATCAAAATAAATAGGGCTAGTTTTACGAACATATAACACGCCATTAGAAAACCACGTTACCTTATAAGCAATGACTATATATATAATTTGACATTTGCATAAAAAATTGTGTTTATTTATGGAAAAAAATACAAATAAGATACTGACGTTAACATGAAATCACGAAATTGATCCCAAAGTAACCAAACAAACAGCAGAAAGCAACAGCTCTAACACAAGAAGAGCACACTTGCACTGGAACCACGAGCGAGAGTGACAAGCTACCATGCGAAAACGGTCCAAGTGCCAAGCAAATTGATTGAATTCAGTTTGGCAATGACAGAGAAAGCAAAGAAATATGTTAAGTGTGCCGTGCCAGGATGCGGAAAAACAAAGGCCAACGACCCGGAGACATCATTCTTTGCTTTCCCAAAGGATTCTGATCGGTGAGAAATAGATATTTTAATTTGAAAGTATGTACTCCCTTTTAGTGTGTAATAAAATTGTTTTATTAAGACATATATATATATCACATGAAAGTATTTTAAGCTTAACTTGGTTTTTATGCCATGACATTTTATGGTAGATGGTTTCTTACCTAGGTACATGATTTAAAGTATGGATATGGCCTGCATGATTTTAGGTACTGATTTGGATGACATTTTTCAGACTCAAGACCTGGATGGAGTATTGTGGCGACCTGGGGGTGTTGACAGGCAAGCCAAAAATGTGCAGTGCCCACTTCTGCCCAGGAGCCATCATCAACATGACAACTAATCTGAAGCTCAAACCTGATGCTGTCCCTGATGCTGACCTACGTCCGACTCTCCACATCACCATGCTTCGGTCAGTGGTGGCAGAAGGTATTTTTGCATCGGTAAAATAATGTAAAACTTACCAGAAACGTGAAGTTGAGGCAGGTCATTTTAATGTGAACCTGACTCACGTGAATTTACTTGAAAGTTTGGAAGTCATATTTTCTTTAGACTAAGGAATTCAAGGGTGGGTAAATATTGATGCCTGAAAAAGCTAGCTTTAAATCACAAAATAAATTAGATGGCCATTCATTAGGGGAGTTTTTTATATTTAAATGTTTTAATTTGCTTGGGGGTGAGGGGGAAAAAAGCAAGGTGAATGCGTGCGCATCTTAGTGAGTGGAGGTGACCGACTTTGTAAGAGGATTCTGTAAGTATTATAGATAAGGAGGACTTAACGAGCTTTAGGAGCAATTTTTAAAACATTAGTTTAATGCCGATCCGCCGTTTTTACGTTCGCCCCGGGCTAGTTCGGGAAAACCTGTGGGGGGGGGGCGGAAATATCCGCCCCCCGTAGGTTGCGAGGGTATTAAACGTCTCTACAGGAGACGATAAGCCAGGATTTCGCCAGGTAGGTGGGAGTGACGCCCTCGAGAGGGGCCACCGTTCCGAGCGTTGAAAAGGCGTACAGGAGAATGGATGAAAAAAAAAGGATGTCGGCTCCCTCTTGTATCTGGGCGAGAGAACCTATTTGGCATGTTCATTGTGCCTTGACAGTGCTGGAGAACACTGACTTACCGCCCGGAGTTGAGCCCTTTCTGACCCGCCCAGGGTCCTTTCTGGCTTGTCTAGTGGGGGTCTCAATAAATCGCTGACGTTAATTGCATAGGGGCTGCTTGTTGAACGTCGCAATGGGCCTTTTGGTCTTTTCAAACGAGGCACGCGGGCGCCCTGGGGCGTCTATTGACAGGAACTCGCTGGAAAGTAAGGCTTTCATATACGAATACTCTTTAAAAAACCACGCTTCGCTGTGGGTCTTTCGACCCATGATAGTCGCACTTACGGCGTCGCCGGAGAAGAGGGAACCGCCGGCGGCCTTCCAGTGTGTGGTGGGGGGGGGGGAGGGTGCTGGCCAGCCGTCCGCCAGCCCCCACGGCCTCACTCTCTCCGTTTGGCTACGTGCCTGATAGTGATATGGAGGGTGGAACGAATTTAAATAGTGGCCGCTAAAATGGAATTTTTTGGAGGAATAACTGCAGTTGTTCCCAGTCACGATCCGCTGAACGAAAGGGCCGCCACCAATTAGCAGGTACCCATTAAACACCGCGCACTGCACGGGTTCGCCAGGCCGAAACATGATACTGCAGGGGGTTGAATTTCCGGCCCCCCCCGTAGAGATTCGACCGAAATTCGCAACGGTACCTCGCAGCCATAATATGGTAGGGGCCTTTCAACGCTCGGGAAAAGTTGAGGGTGATCTTACCTATTAGAAGCTTGAATTAAAAACGCATCGGGATAGAAATTTTTTAGGGGTGCTCCACTTCCTTTTCTGGAATGTACTGTTAAATATTTTTTAAGGATTTTGGGGCCATTGACACCGCTCAAGGCCCTAGGACAAATATCCCTGTCTTAATTGACGACTCGCGGTCACGTGACGCCAGCCTATAAAAAGTATGGAGCCCATTCTTGAGAACGAGGTCGCTTTATCAGAGGGGATCCCGTGTTAGCTAAATATGACGAAAGCGTGATTCTATTTTATTTCTATATGCCGATTGATCTACTAACTTTGACTTTATGAGGGGATACGCTCAGAGGAGACCCGACGGGGCCCTACCTCAGAAGGTGAGTCCCACTCACAATTTTTTAAGGTGGCTTGGGCCCGGTGTGGTCCCCCTAGGTTTATATCCCCTGTTTGCGCCTTTGCAGGATCAAACGTTTAGCTGATTGGAAGCCAAACTATTTGACGGGAGCAAATCACCTTCATATAAATCAACACCTTGGTTTACTAATTGTAGATGCCTGAATGCTATGTTAAAGGGAGCTCCTGAAACCAGAACTCCTGAAAACAGCTCTGGGCCAGGCTGGTTACTCCCTTCCTAGGGGGAATAGTTTGTTCCGACAAACCAGGACTAACCATGACAGACTAGGCCTAACATGCTTCCGGAAGGTAGTGTTATTAGAGCACTTTGTGGCAGTTTTTCTTTAAAACCTGTATTATTTATTTAAACTGGAACTTGGCTTCAGAGTGGCTTGCGATAAAGGTGAGTCAAAAAACAAGTGACTTAATTAAAGTGTTAGATTTTGAACTCGATCAATGGGGCCTGGCCTGTACGATCTGAGGTATCTAATACCAGTAGAGAAACGCTTAAACGGCGACAGGACGAAGCGAAGTCCGAATAAATATCCCGTCAATTTTAAAATCAACCCGTCCAACGGAGAGGTTCGATCTTGTGACAAGAGCATGCAATTTGAAATTATTTTCAGCTGTGTTTTTTTTGCCTGAGTCGCAAATAGATCCGTGTATCTATAATCGATACTTTAAACCTAAATTAAGGTTTTTGTACGCGTTATTTAATTTGCAATTAATAATAGCCTTCAATGTTTGTAGGCAAAAATTCATTTGGGGTTGGTATTAGATGGATTTGATGCGCTTTGACAAATCCCGCAACATTTTTATCGTCCTAGCACCCTTTGGTGTTGAAGCTACGGCGGGTGATAATGAAAGAAATGTTTATAGAATCGTCAAATAAAAATATTATCAGAGACATATTTTAACAGCGAAAATAACTGCATTAAAACCTATCAATTTTGGCAATGCATTTTAGAGACGAGGGTACATTGGGTTTACAGGAGTGGGTGGTTTGTTTATCATCGCTATAATATCACGCTTGAAACGTCCTAAGGAGTTTGCCTGAACACTGATAAAAAAATTGTTGATTGTACGTACCATAATAAACTATGAATTTGCGCTTATATAGGCCAGTAACTTTGCACGTTCCAACGGCCCGCATGAATCCGATCACCTAGTGCATACGCCGGGCGGATCGTTTCTCTAACGCGTCTTGTGTTTGAAACCCGTGTCTTTACGACTTTTTTGGTTTCGAGGGATATTAGGCTCCGGCTCATTGGCCAACGAATGCTTTTGCATCGTCACATTTAATCGAACGGAATAACAGGGGACACGGCGCACATAGGGCTTGCACGTGTGACCAGAGTATATGTGACTTCTGTGCATGATCATGGCCACAGATGGTGTGGTCTCCAAGCTCACATCCAAAATTTTTTAGCTTTATTAGGTCCACCGTTTCTCAGCTCAGCAAGAGATAATACTTTCTGAACTTTCTTGGACTGTAAGTAGAAAGACTAACTGACGCGTGCACGTGGTCATATCGCGCCATGCTGACCCTCACATGAGAATAAAACATGTAAAATTAATCAATTAAATGGTCATTTGAATTGGCATTCAGATGGCGAAACCGCTTATGTCAAATCGGATACCGTTATTCGAAAGTAAACAGATCTTAGAGCACTTCTGATACAGTCGTCCGGTGTCAGGGCCGGGCCGGGGGCCGGGTATACGGAGGTCGAGACCGCATTATGATGTGATATGAATAGATCCGGTATTTCAAATGAGGACTCGGCTCCGCGCTTCGCGCTCGCTCGTAATGAGCTTTTAGAATGAATGTGAAGTCATATGTGTGGTGGCCACCTTTTGTTTTACTGTACTCGTTCCTCTTGAGTACAGCCATTCATATGCAAATATACATATGTCTATATTCCCCCTGCCATCAGGACTGAATCCGACCGAACGCCGGCGCGCTGTCGCCTCTGGAAGGGCGACAAAGCTGTGTCAGAGAAGCGGGCAACTGCGGCGAGGTCTGCCAAACGACAGGCTGTCGCACAGCTATCACAGGCACGGCGCACTCACGAGGCGGTCGAGCGGCGTTGGCGGCGGGAGGAGGCGAATCTGCTCGCCTCGCTGGAGAAGGCCCAGAAGGAGGCGTCGGAGCTCCGCACAGTGCTAAAAAAAGTGATGACCGACAGGCAGATCTCGCGCCTCCGCACCGGGAAACGTGAGCGTTGGGAAGAGGAGGACATTGTGCAGTCCCTCTCTCTTCGCTGCATCTCCAGGAAAGGTTACCGGTACCTGAGAGAAAAGATGCACTTCCCGCTGCCCGGTATGACCACCCTCCGAAACTGGACGAAAGGGTTCTGCACTCCACCCGGCCTGCTTGAACTGTCCCTGAAGACGATGGCGAGCGTTCGAGAAACCCTCTCGGACATGGAACGCCTCGTCGTCCTCTCCTTCGACGAGATGTCCGTCGTCTCCCGAGTTTGTTACGACGCTGGAGAGGACCGCGTCTACGGACCGTGCTCGCTCGTCCAGGTGATGATGGTGCGGAGTCTGTGTTCTCACTGGAAGCAGCCAATCTACTTCGAGTTTGACCAGAACATGACGCGGGACATCCTGTTCAGGGCCATCAGCGAGGTAGAGGAAGTTGGCTACCGGGTGATCGCCATTGTCTGCGACCTCTCCGGGACCAACCAGAAGCTCCTCTGGAAACCATGGCAGCGTGGCGGCCTCGGGATCCAGCCTGATCACCCCAGGTTCCAGCACCCGTGCGACCCGAACAGGTATGAAATGCTGATATATTGTTTATTTTACACTGCACAGTCGGACCCTGAAATCTGTGTATTGATTCCCTGCATGTGTTGCTATTCACAATATACGCACACGCGGTAAACGTGCAATGCAGCAGACGGAAGTAATTTTACAATTGAATAAGCACGATTGAGGTGGCTAATATGCATTTTGAAATCAATTTCGCAGCGTGTTGCCAAATGAGACGTTTGTCATGGTAATTACATGCTAGTATAACAAATACATTAAATACATAATTAATTATCTGTGGCTTAAGAATATTGATGTGACAAATGTTAATAATCGAGTGAACGGAAGGCATTATATTAATCTAATAAATCATGTTTTGAAACTTATTTTAAACTAAAAAACGAATAAATACCCGACGTTTCGCGCTTATTGCTTATTCACTGGGCAAATACTGTTTTGGTATTTATTCGTTTTTTAGTTTAAAATAAGTTTCAAAACATGACTTATTAGATTAATATAAGGCCTTCCGTTCACTCGATTAATACCAATTCACAGGCTTGTACCAATTCACATCATGTTAAGCAATAATATTTGTGCACTTTGACAGACAGCTCGTCTCATTTTTTATGAAACTCTAGGTACGTGACAATACAGCCTCTCCCCTTTTCATGCATTTTTTTATTTCCGTGTTTAGAAATTCAGTATGAAATAACTATCTCAAATACTATCGTCTTTTCCCAAATGAATACATAACTTTTCAGGAAAATCTTCACGTTCGTGGATGTGCCGCACCTTCTAAAGCTCCTCCGCAACCACATCCTCGACGAAGGCCTAAAACTTCCGTCGGGCAAGATCGTCAGCAAGAAGCTGTTCCAAAAGCTGCTGGCTGTGGACTGCGGGGAGTTCCGACTGGCGTACAAGCTGGAGCTGAGACATCTGGAGGTGAGAAATATGATAACGTAATAAGAAATATGAATCGTTACCAAGGAGAACAGAGCAATGGGTGTGATGATTAGATACCTTCAGACTGGTTGCGCTCGCGGCTTCTTGAAACGGGAGGCAATATTGGGAGCATATTCGGAACCGTACGATCCATACTCGTGTACGGATGTTTGAAATGGGGAGATGCAGCAGCAACACAGCTCGATCGGTTTGAGACCGTGTCCAACACAAATGTCTCATCTGGCTCGAGTCACATGTCTATACTTAACTTAAGATGTACGGAATTCAGATAGGCCCTTGGCCTTTAGTATCCGTTCCAGTCGAGCATCCTGGGTAGTCTTTCTAACCGTCTGCGTGAGGGATTGTGTGCATGATGCCCGTCACCCGTCACCATACCCGTCACCATTCACACTCACTCTCATATTCCGATCTTTAAAGTATTTTGATAACGCTTTGCTTGCTCAGAGTGCAGTTGACATTAGTAATCTTGGACATACCTACTATTTGTACATACAAACAAAAAGACGTACCGAGTCTTTCTCTTTCAAAGTTTGTCTTTGAAAGTATCAACACGGCATAACCGCGCAGCATCGCACACAATCCTGCACCTCCCATTCGATAGAGTGGAAACTGTTAAACGAGCTGTTTTTGCGCGAGCTTCTCGCAACACCGACCTATTCTTGTCTTTCTGACCTTTAACAAGCAATTTCTTTAATACCTTATGAGGTTTTAGAATGAATGTGAAGTCATATGTGTGGTGGCCACCTTTTGTTTTATTTCGGTATCATATTGTTGTTAGCATATTTGCTTTGTCTTGTTATCAACTGTGTGCGTGTGTGTGAGTGTGCTGCTGTTTTGATCCTCCCAACTACACCCAGCGACAGCTTCTGCCCGATCAGATTTTGGCACGACCGTTGCTGCTACTGTGGTTTGCGCGCTATCACCGTAACCAGAAGGCTGGCGCTACGTTAACCGCTTTGTCCGGCCGACGGCCGGCCGGACGAGGTTGAACATCACATATCACTCCTGCTGTTCCACAGGTGGCAGGACAGGAACGCCAGAGAGTGTTCCTAGCCGCCCAGATGCTGAGTGAGCGTGTGGGAAAAGCCATCTCCCACTGCTTCGGGGACGAGCACGCAGAGGAGGCAGAGTTTGTCACCATCGTGGACCAGGCGTTCGACACACTCAACTCCAGGCACCCGATCGACTCGAAGGTGCACCGCTCTGGCTTCGGCATGCCTCACGCCATGGACCAGCAGTACGACTGCATGATGAAGTTCACCCACCTGATGCGGAAGTCAGAGGTGGTGGGGCGCACGTACCTGCTGCCCTTCCAAAAGGGCTTCATCATGTCCTCCTGTGCACTACGGGAGCTGTACTGCGTGGTCACCCGCCCAGAGTTCGGCCTGAAGTACGTCCTGACGTCTCGGCTAAACCAAGACTGCGTTGAAAACTTCTTCTCCCAGGTGATTAGCCGTACTATGATCAAATTGGCTTATCTATATTGTAACATGTTTGCTCATGTGCAATATTTATGTAAACATTTATTGATAATTAGGTTTGTATCCAACATTTACAGTACTACGTGCAGTTTTGAAGCGTCACCCCAATAATCTGATTCTGTTTCCGACTTCCTTCCTTTGTTATTAATTTCATTGTATATCCATTGTTATTACATTTTACAAATTGCAATTGTGATATAAATGTTGCTAGCCCAAAATTGGTATTCCTGGAAGTACGAGTATGCTTCCTCAATACTTCTGTCCCTGGTATTGATTACAACGTGACGGCTTGCATGCCATTTCACACTGTTTCGTCAACAACGGTATGTCTGTGTAAGGTAACGGTATATGTTAATAATCGTGCATTCCGTATCCTACTTAACATTAAAAATGCTGTACATTATTCCAAGCGGTAGGCATCGTTGTTAAAAAAGTACTTCCGTTACTCGTTACTCCGTTACTCATAAAGTAGTTACGTTACTCGTTACCCCATTACTTTGCGAACAATGTAACGGAATTTACATTAGTCCGTTACTCCGCTGCTTTAGTGTAACCATCGCTAATGAATGTATCAAAGTTAGTAGTTATGACATAACCGTGGGTCTTATTTTACCTTATTTGGTCTTGAACTGCCTACCGGAGTTGGGTCACGTGTGCCTCGTGTGCCTCAAAGTATGATTGGTAGAATATTACGTCATATAACCTTGGCCGGCCGNAATAGCTCTTAGTAGAAATGTTTTTACGCAAAACGTGATGAATTTACATTATATTTTGGTCTCATCTGTCGATTTCAAGTGTTAACTCCATTTTTGTGGAAAAAGGTGATTATTTCCCTTTAAGAACATCTAGATGTGCAAGATAGGGTAGAGCCGAGTTCTGTGCGTTTTCCCTAACCCATATCACGAGTTTCGGGAAGCGCAGCGTCCCTGGCGACCCTATGCACCCGGTGCTGGGCCGGCAAGGTGGTGCGAACAGCGGAGGGACATAGATCGACGCACCGTAGTATGTGTCGAGAGCTAACTAGCATTTCTTAGATTGCATCCAACAGTGCCATCTGACGGCCGGCGCTGAAACTACTCACTGGTTTTGGGAGGCGCGGCGTAAAAAAGGTGCACGGCTGAAACGCCATAATTGGTCGAAACTGAGACAACTATAAAGGGGAAATCCCTTACAATCCGTAATGGAACTGGGGCAGCATGAGAGCCACTTTGTTTCTGACATCACCTGCAAAAAGGCACCCGTAATCTCCATAATCCTCCCTAGCAGGCCCAACACCACATCACCTCCACACGGCACGCACTCCGTATGGCAATCCACCCCCCCCCCCCACCAGACCTCTAGCCTCCCACCCCCCCAACAGGCACTCCGCGGCCGTCGACCCCACCTGTTTCTCAATGCAGTTCCGCCAGATGTTCTCGATGTTGACGAAGGCGCGGTCACGCGAGGCGAAAGAGCTCAGCACGAACTTATCGGTGGCCGACTCGATGTTGATACCCGACGGGAAGACGAGGACGTTCATCTTGGTGATGGCGCGCACGTCCCGCAGCGCCACGCAAAACGACTGGTGAAACACACGCAGACAGGGCCCGGGCGGGTGTTTAGAGAGGTGGGTAGCAAAGGCGTTCTGAGAAGTGGGTAGCACAGGCGTCCTGAGAGGTGGGTAGCAAAGGCGTACGGAGAGGTGGGTAGCACAGGCGTCCTGAGAGGTGGGTAGCACAGGCGTCGAGAGGTGGGTAGCACAGGCGTCCGAGAGGTGGGTAGCACATGGGCGTCCTGAGAGGTGGGGTAGCACAGGCGTCTGAGAGGTGGTGGTAGCACAGGCGTCCCGGAAGAGGTTGGGTACACAGGCGTCCCGAGAGGTGGGACAGGCGTCCGGAGAGGTGGAATAGCACAGGCGTCCCGAAGGTGGGATAGCAAGGCGTCCGAGAGGTGGGTAGCACAGGCCGTCCCGGAGAGGTGGATAGCAAGGCGTCCCGAGAGGTGGGTAGCAACAAGGCGTCCTGAGAGGTGGGTAGCACAGGCCTGATAGTGATATGGAGGGCTGGAACGACTTTAAGTGGCCTGCTAATGGATTTGAAAACCAGTTCCCAGCACATAATGGGCCCCACCATTGCGGACCCATTACCCGCGCACTGCAAGGGGTTCGCGCCGAACATGAACTGCAGGGGGGTTGATTTCCGCCCCCCCCGTGAGATCTCGCAAAATTCGCAACGTACCCAATAGGGCCCTTTCAACGCTCGGGAGGGTGCCCTTTAAACGCTCGGGAAGTGGGTCCTTTTTAGGCACCGCCGCCCCTGGCAAAATCCTGTCTATACGTGCCTGCCTCAGAGGGGCCTCACGAGGTCGCTTCAGAGGGGCCCTCACGGGGCCGCCTCAGAGGGGCCCCACGGGGCCTCCTCAGAGGGGCCCCACATTTCTTAAGGTGGCACGGGCCCGTGTGCCCCCCCCCCTGGTTGCGCCTTTGCAGATCAACGTTAGCTGATTGAGCCCACTATTGGAAAATCACCTTCATTAAATCACTGTTACTAATTTATGCCGATGCTTTTAAGGACTCCTGAACCAGAACTCCTGAACAGCTCTGGCCAGGCTGGTACTCCTTCTCAGGGGCATAGTTCGACAAACCAGGACACACCAACAACTCCATCAACATCTTACCGAAGGTCAGTGTTTAAGATTTGTGGCAGTTTCTTTAAACCTGTTATTATTTAACTGAACTGCTTCAATGCTGCTATGCGAGTTCAAAACAAATGCTTAATTAAAAGTGTTGATTTAACTCGATCATGGCCTGGCCTGTACGCTCTGAAGGTATCTAATACCAGTAAGACGCCTTAAACGGCGAAGGACGAGCGAGTCCGAATAAATACGCGTCAATTTATCCCCGTCCAAACGGGAGGTTCGTCTTGTGGCAAAAAGCATGCCATTTGAATTATTTTCGCTGTGTTTTTTTGCGTCGCAAATAGATCGGACTAAATCGATACTTAAACTAAATAGGTTTGAAAGCGTTATTTTAACTTTGCAATTATAAGCTTCATGTTGAGGCAAAAATTCATTTTGGGTTTGGTAAGATGGATTTGATTGCGCTTACATCCGCATCATTTTTTTATCGTTAAGCACCCTTTGGTGGTTTTTGAAGCTACGGCGGTGGTAATGAAACGAATAATGTTATAGAATCGTCAATAAAAATTTAACAGACATATTTTTAACAGCGAAATACTGCATTAAAAACTCAATTTTTGGCATGCAATTTAGAGAGGTAATTGGTTTACAGATTGGTGTTTTGTTTTTCATCGCTATAACGTCCCATATAGGTGTGAACACTGATTTAAATTGTGAAGAACGTCATAGAAACTATATGATTTGCGCATATATAGTTCAGTAACTTTGCAAGCGTTCCAACGCGCCGCTGAATCGACAACTAGTGCATACGCCGGGCGGATCGTTTCTCTACGCGTCTGTGTTTGACCCGTGTCTTTACGACTTTGGTTTCGGAGATATAAGGTCCGGTATTGCAACGATGGTTTTGCATGTAATTTTTCGTGGACGAACGAGGGTGCACGTGCGGCAACGTGCAGTGTGACCCAGAGTTTGACCTGTGGCAAATTGCCAGTGGTGTGGTCCTCCAGCCTCACAATCAAATTTTAAGCTTTATAGGTCCAGCCGTTTCTCAAGCTACAAGCGGATAATACTTTCTGACACCCCTGACGCGGCACGTGTTCACGCGCCATGGCTGACCCCATCACATGAAAAAACAGTAAAATAATCATAATGTCATTGAATGGGGCTTATCAGAAATGGCGAAAACCGCTTGTCAATCGGAGCCCGTATTCAAGATATAAAGCTTCTGGACCAAGCTCGCGGTCTGGCCGGGCCGGGCCGGGTCGGGTCGGGACGCTTATATGTGAGAAAAAAATCCGGTATTCAATGAGGACTCGCTCCGCGCTTCGCGCTCGCTCGTAATGAGCTTTTAGAATGAATGTGAAGTCATATGTGTGGTGGCCACCTTTTGTTTTACTGTACTCGTTCCTCTTGAGTACAGCCATTCATATGCAAATATACATATGTCTATATTCCCCCTGCCATCAGGACTGAATCCGACCGAACGCCGGCGCGCTGTCGCCTCTGGAAGGGCGACAAAGCTGTGTCAGAGAAGCGGGCAACTGCGGCGAGGTCTGCCAAACGACAGGCTGTCGCACAGCTATCACAGGCACGGCGCACTCACGAGGCGGTCGAGCGGCGTTGGCGGCGGGAGGAGGCGAATCTGCTCGCCTCGCTGGAGAAGGCCCAGAAGGAGGCGTCGGAGCTCCGCACAGTGCTAAAAAAAGTGATGACCGACAGGCAGATCTCGCGCCTCCGCACCGGGAAACGTGAGCGTTGGGAAGAGGAGGACATTGTGCAGTCCCTCTCTCTTCGCTGCATCTCCAGGAAAGGTTACCGGTACCTGAGAGAAAAGATGCACTTCCCGCTGCCCGGTATGACCACCCTCCGAAACTGGACGAAAGGGTTCTGCACTCCACCCGGCCTGCTTGAACTGTCCCTGAAGACGATGGCGAGCGTTCGAGAAACCCTCTCGGACATGGAACGCCTCGTCGTCCTCTCCTTCGACGAGATGTCCGTCGTCTCCCGAGTTTGTTACGACGCTGGAGAGGACCGCGTCTACGGACCGTGCTCGCTCGTCCAGGTGATGATGGTGCGGAGTCTGTGTTCTCACTGGAAGCAGCCAATCTACTTCGAGTTTGACCAGAACATGACGCGGGACATCCTGTTCAGGGCCATCAGCGAGGTANGGCTGGCGGGAGGCTCCGTGCCGTGAGTGGTGACCAGTGAAGTGGTGAGGACCGCCGGCCGGGCTGCCGGCGGACGGCTGGAGGGCCGGCGGGGCCGCGGGGCCGCTCGCCGCCGCGTGGGAGCCGCTGTGGGACGACCGCCGGCGGACGCGACGTACTGCGCGGCCCCTGCAGGGCGGCCGAGGCACACCGTCACCGCTGCGTCATCCATCAGCCGGCCTGTCCGCGGCACCGCCACCGTCACCGCCGCCGCTGGCAGAGGCGCACAGGCACCGACACCGGCACGGGCACCGCCACCGCCGCCGCTGGCAGAGGCGCACAGGCACCGACACCGGCACGGCACAGTCACCGTCACCTGCCTGCCGCTGGCAGAGGCGCACAGGCACCTGACGCCGGCACGGGCACGTCACCGCCACCGCAGCCGGCGAGGCGTACAGGGACCGACACCGGCACGGGGCACCGCACCGCGCCGCTGGCAAGGCGCACAGGCACCGACACGGCACGGGGACCTGCCATCGCCGGCGCTGGCAGAGGCATGCACGGCCCGACACCGGGCCGGGCACGCCCATGGCCGCCGTGGCAGAGGCGCAAGGCACCGACAGCCGGCCACGGGCACCGCCACGAGGCGCCGCGGCAAGAGGCGCACAAGGCAACCCGTCCGTGCTTGCCTTGTATGTGCTTTGGGCTTAGTTGTGGTCGTCTCTCTGCGTTTTTTTTTTGTTCAGATTTTCTTGTGTAGTTTTTCAGGCACGGGCACCGGCACTCGCGCGCCGCTGGCAAGGCGCAACAGGCACCGACACCGGCACGGGGACTCGCCATTGCCGCCGCTTGGCAGAGGCGCAGGCACAGGCAAGCGCCCACCGGCAGGGACCGCCATCAGCGCCGCTACGCCAGTCACCCTCTGCACCGCGTCGCTCTCGGACCGGGGGCACCAGATATGCCTGGACGGAGTGACACACAGTGGCGGGAGCTAGGGGAGAGGAGCGGAGAGGGAGACGAGGAGAGGAACGGGGTGACCTTGCCTCCCGGAGTCGGTCGCAACAGGAAGAAAAGAGAGACGGAGCGAGAGCGAAGGAAAGGGAGGGAGAGGAAGGGAGGGAGACAGCAGAAGAAGCCTCAGCAGTCAGCATGCCTGATAAAAACTGCTCGGTGTGGGAAACATGCACTCTGTTATGACTAATGCACCTTTGGAGCTGCGGCCGCACAAAGGCACTAAGGCACTCGGAATCTGGCCTGGCTGGGGATGGATGGGTGCCACGAGAGAGCCTGAGATGTTGCCACTCAGTTTCTGAGCGATGCCACGAGCGGCTGAGCTGTTGCCTCTCAGTGCCTGTCTGTCTGCCGGCACGCGACTCAAGACACACCACCAGTGTGTCTCAAGACATACCACCAGTGCGTCTCAGACACTGTCCAGAGTCGCTCTTCTCAGTGCCTGGCGGCGAGTGTGCCTTGCTGCCGACACTTCGCTGCCTCTACGAACCACCAACTGCTGCACAGAGCTGTGGTAGTTCAGCTTCACGAGCTCTTGGAGCCCGGACCCTCCGTCCGACCTTCCCACTCAGGACCGGAGACGGTCGTCCGCCGTCGGTGCCTGTTACCTTGACTCGTCCAATCCAGCCGACTGCTCTGCATGGGGCGGTGCGCCGACAGGGGTGTGCCGCTCGCGGGAATTAATGACACCATATGGCCTGTGTTTATACGCTCTGGATTTGGTAGCGAATGTGCCAGTCACGAGGCCGGCGCCGGCGGAGCAGCGGTGGACGGAGCCGAGAGAATGCCACTCCCAGGTCCGTGAGGGGCCGCAACGGGCCGGGTCGCAGGAGGTCAGGCCGTGCAGAGGCGGACGTCGAGGCAGTCTCCCACGCGCGGTACTGGGGTCAGCTGGAAATGACAGACTCGTGCTGCGGGGATCAGACGTGCGGGTGAATGCCAGGGCTGGGGATGGGGATCGAGCCAGACAGGAGTGGACGCTAATATTGATTTGTTGTGGGTGGGGCGGCAGCAACATGTTCTGTCTCATACTGTAGGATAATAAGGAGCATGCCTGTAAGTTTTGACGTTGGTAACATTGCGACTTTCTAGCTGCTCGACTAGTTAGGCTGTAGTGTGATGCTTGTGGCAGCAGTATTGAATCTGAGTCTGACAGCGGATGATTAGTCCTTAACTTATAGCACGGCCGGTGGGCATCGCATGAAGTCCAACTGACAAGACCATTGGATAGTCAGCCGCCCGCATTCAGAACAGTATGATGGCCTTTGCTGATCCTGCAGCCCGCCTGCCACCTGTCGCTACCCGGTGCTGCAAGTCCCTGCATTGTTACTGCAGGGCGTCATAGCCACCGCCTCAGGCTAGCCACGTGCTAACGTCCCTGCTTTAGCAGCGCACAAAGGAGGGACGCCAGACGGCCAGACACAGACGTTGTTTCACTTAGATACCGTAATGGTCAGATACACTGGCTCCCGGATGCTGGTGTTTGTTTCCATCGTTGTGGCCTCGTCTGGAGGTGGTGAAATTTCTGATAATTATCTAGAATTCCGCCGAAAAGCCAAATGTGGTTTACGATAAAAAGGTGCTGTTTTTTATTGAATTAGGAGGCTTATCCTACGAGGGCGAGTGGGAACATTTTAGAGAGGAAGGGACCTGCTTCAGAAAGAGAAGAGAAGAGGGGAGAGGAAGAGACAGAGAGAACGAGAGAAAGGGAACAAGGGAGAAGTGAGGGCGAGAGGGAGGCGGAGACGGAGAGAAAGAACGAGAGGGAGAGAGGGCATATACAGAGCTCAACTACACAAAGGGAGGAGAGAGGGAGGGCCGTGTATAACGTCACGATCCAGGCCAGCGTTCCTCCGTCGCGGCCAGCCTCGCCCACTGCTATGTTGTGTCGGACCTTTCGCCGGCCGGCCAAGGTTAGAGGTCGTGTGGCGGAGAGCTAGCCGGCTGCTGAGCTCGGGCTGGGAGTGACTGGGCGATACTGACGCACTCGCGGCTGGAACACTTTCCCACTAGAGGTGCAGAAAATCCTACATCTTTGGTCTCAGCCCAGTCACGGCCACGGAATGAGCTGACACAGCTTAAGTCACGGCGCTGCAATGCTAACCCTATGCACCCTAATGCGCTGGCCTGGCCAGTCGCAGCTTCAGTCACGGCCGTGACCAGAACTTGTCACGACTGGGACCAGAACTATGCAACTCTTTTTCCCACCCACATATCCCTCCGGGCTCGAACTCATGGACGCCATATAACCGCAAGAGTTGCGGCGCCCTAAAACCCTAATCCACCACCACCTCCGAGCTCGAACTCATCTCGACATCTCCAGTCTCTGCACCGCCGCCGCGCCGTGGTGCTACTGCCGCTGACGTCACTTCTTTAGCCACTGTGAGTCTATGACGGCCTTTATGACTCACTGCTATAGGTTGTTTACGCAACTGCAAGTCGCGCTGAGAAGGCACATGCGACGCTGCAATTGCACTGTCTCTCATAACTGGAGCGTGATGGCGTTAAAGTTGGACCAGGTCAAAGGCCTGGTTCCAGTCGAGGCTGGTCCGTTAGTGTAAGCATGAAAACATAGCCAGTTGACATGGCACGAACTGCCTCGTTGCTTGGCAAGTGGCGTCTCATGAGATCAACATCGTGCATTCAGGCAACGCGGTGATATCGATGCGCTCACCCATTGGAACTGAGCGCTCAGCTTGCTGACCGAGTCCGTGTCTCGCCGCACTCGACTGCACCGCGACAGCCACTTTCCTTTCCTCGCGCGCACCACAACCCGTGCACTCGTCTCTCGTAAACTGCGGGTGTGACCTTGGTGTGCGTCCCTCGTGCTCCCCGCTGGGAACCAGCCGCAGACCGGGCTACCACCGTGCGACCGCAGCCCTCCGCCACGGGTTATCGTTCCGACCCAGTTGGTCGCCACCGCCACCGCCGCCGCCACCGCCGCACGAGACAGCTGAACCGCACGGGGCGGCGGAGGGGCGGCGGCTACACCTGGCACGAACCGGAGCTGGGATAGAGGACAAGCGCTGAGAAAACCAGGGCGCCGGAGACAAAGGAAGAACGGGACACGCGGCTGGGCGCAGAGAGGAGAGAGAGAGAGAGAGGGAGAGAGAGAGAGAGAGGAGAGAGAGGAGAGAGAGAAGAGAGAGAGGAGAGAGAGAGAGAGAGAGAGAGAGAGAGAGAGAGAGAGAGAGGAGAGCGAGGCGAGAGCGAGAGCGAGAGCGAGAGCGAGAGCGAGAGCGAGAAGCGAGAGCGAAGAGCGAGAGCGAGAGCGAGAGCGAGAGCGAGAGCGAGAGCCGAGAGCGAAGAGAGAGAGCGAGAGCGGAGCGAGAGCGATAGCGAGAGCCGAGAGCGTAGAGCGAGAGCGAGAGCGAGACGAGAGCGAGAGCGAGAGCGAGAGCGAGAGGAGAGCGAGAGCGAGAGCGAGAGCGAGAGCGAGAGCGGATGGCGAGAGGAGGCGAGAGCGACGAGCGAGAGCGAGAGCGAGAGCGAGAGCGAGAAGCGAAGCGAGCGGAGAGCGAGAGCGAGAGCGAGAGCGGAGAGCGAGAGCCGCACCGGTGGGGACGCGAGAAAGGCAGCACGGTGGCTGCGGGGAGGCTGCTCCATGCCGCGCGGAGAGGTACGTCACGTGTGGGTACCAACCGGTACGCTCCTGAAGAATGCGCAAGCGCCACCATTGGGCGGGTCTGGAGCGGCTGTTGGGGAAAGCAGCTCGGCGGGTCTGCTCGGGGAGAGCGCGGATACGGAGAAGAGGGAGAGCGCGGAAGACTGAGGAGAGGGAGAGCGCGGAGACTGAGAGAGGGAGAGCGCGGAGACTGAGAGAGGGAGAGCGCGGAGACGGAGAGAGGGAGAGCGCGGAAGACAGAGAGGGGAAGCGCGGAGACTGAGAGAGGGAGAGCAGCGGAGACTGAGGGGAGAGGCGGCGGAGAGGGAGAGAGGGAGAGCGCGGAGACAGAGAGGGAGAGCGCGGAGACTGAGAGAGGGAGAGCGCGGAGACTTGAGAGAGGGAGAGGCGCGTAAGACGGAGAGAGGGAGAGCGCGGAGAGGAGAGAGGGAGAGCGCGGAGACGGAGAGAGGGAGAGCGGGAGAACTGAGAGAGGGAGAGCGCGAGACGGGGAGAGAGGGAGGCGCGGAGACTGAGAGTATGGTGCTCCGAATCTACCCGTCACCGCCCATCCCACCGGAGCCCATCCCACCGGGGCCAGACAGCTGACAGGCAGTAAGGACGAGACGCTAAACACAGCCGCCGAGCCGAACACAGCCTCAGCAAACATCAGAGGCAGATACAGGGGAGGGAAACAGGGGCGCAGATACAGAGGAGGGAAGCAAATGGGCAGTTATCCTCCCCAGATGATGTGATATTGTGTATCGCAAATGATATTTAAACCCAATAAAATAGCAATGCCCCGCCCTAAAGCCGGAGGCTGGATGCGCCTCTGGACTTTTCTAACGCAGCCTCGGTGAGTCTATTCGATAGCGACATAGGCTAGTCTGGTCCATCTCAAAAGCACTGGTTGCGTGGTCCTGCCTGTGCGTGCCAGATACCAACCCACCTTGGCTGGGCACAAACACCTTATCGTGTCCCACCAGCGTCCAGCCAGGCCCGGCTCTGAAATTAGTCCGACCCAGCCGCGGAATTTATCTTCATGTAATTAGGTAATTAACGGCGCTGGAAGGAGGGAATATACCGGGGCTGAGGACTGGGAAGCCCGCGGGCTGCCCGCGGTCGCTAGCCGGATATGGGGGGTGGTGTTCGCTGCACTCTGTCTCCTGCAGGGGCAGAACGCAAATCGGAAACGACAGGCACTGGAGTGGGAAGACTTGCACTCCAGCACGGATAATATATGGGGAAGCTCGAGACAGTTACATGGGAAACATTATTGGAATGTCCCAGGCGTTGGTGTGATGCACCAATCAAAGACTGGAGGTCATGCAGCCAATGAGATGGATGTTGACTCTCTTAACAGTTTTCTGTTCAGTTATTTTATAAGACATTGCACTTGTCATGGACAAAGCGGAAATGACAGGCACTAGAGTGGAAATAGTCTAGTGCCTGTCACCATTTAAATAGCTGACTCAGCTTCACACGGCATTCTCCACAAATGACGGTAAGGGCCTTGAACAGATGGTCTTCAAAATGTCATCGAAGTTCCAGAGCGTGGCGAATAGTTCCGGTTCACGCAGTGCGTCATTAGCGGTTGTACCGTTTGGGCTGTGTTGGGCCCGTCTTGAATCCATTGTCCCCAGTGTGGAGATCAATCACCAAATTAACGACCCTCCGAAAGCAGAACTGATAGGTCCCACTGCCACCATGACGCACTCATCCTGTTAGGAGACTGTTCGGTCTCCTTTGAACCGCTAGCGTTATTCTTGACTCGAATGTTTCTGATTTGACTAAACTCTGACTCATTGTGTATTCTGGACCGACACTGATTCGGGGAAGAGTTATAGTCGACTCATTTAAGATAAGCTGACTCTCAATTGACTAAAAAATCAGAAAACCCGTCGACTTTAACTCCAAATAACCCTTTTCAACATTTTCAAAAATCCAAACAAACGTGAGTTGAGTCGGTTTGGACTCCAAGCTATCTCGCTGACTCTGAGTTCAGTCGATAACCCTGCGATCCGCCACCGGCCCTCTGTTTTCACTGCAGGCTGATCCCTCTCTCCGCCACCCCCGTCCCGTCCCTATACTCCCCCCCCCCCAGCCTCTCTCTCTCTGCCTCAGCCGCCACTGCACACATCTGTCGTCACCGCTCTGAACTGAAATCAATGGCGCATTACGCTGTCTGTGTGCGCCACGACGGCCGCCCGAGCGTCGTTAGTGCGCCACGACGGCCGCCCGAGCGTCCTTAGTGGCGCACCATCGAGCGGTACGCTGCGCCATAGTGCTGGGCAACGGGTCACGACCGCGCTTAGTGGTGGGCAAGGGATATAACTCGAGCAGCCGAGGCGCCCGAAATCCCTAGTGGTGGGCAATACAGTAGCGATGACGGTCCTGGGCGGCTCGCAGAAGGTAATTCGATAAACGGACAGCTTTGTCTGTTTAAAAGAGAGCGGAGATTGGTGGGAATCGACCCGATGGTCGTTGCTCGACTCCAGGGCATTGTTAGCAGGTCGTCCTATTTGCTTTGTTCGACAGTTATGATGTCTTGTCTTTGACTGTATTCTTGAGTGTGACTTGTGTTGGAGTCTGAAGACGTAGTTTCTTGGCTTTTACTTCTGTAATCTACTTCTCAAGCATTGCTGTAGTCGGCTGAATTTAACACGAACCGGTGCTTTGCTTCTTTTAGCCGTTTTAAACAATATAGCAGTCTAATGCATAAGGTGGGTGCGGTTTATGTGAAAGTTTCCTCACTTTGAAATAATGAAATAAGAAATGGGATAGACTCGATCCTCGTACGAACGTTAGACCATTACAAAAATCGAATCAGCTCAGCCATGTAGCGGCGTAATGGGCTTAAGTATTCCGCCCAGGGAATTTCCCAATATCTGTACTTGCATGTTTCTTGCCGGAAATCAATCACTGCACTGTCGAGTGCAGGCAATGCCAACGACCTTTGCTGGGCCCGTGTTAAATAATTCTGGGGACTGATCGTGCGGGGTATCGATTTTTTTCCGGATATCCCTTCCAACCCGTTTGGAATGTGCCTACAATTGATGCCGCCGGCAGATCCGGGGGGGGGGCAAAGCCAGGGGCGTAGGAACTTATTTGAAGTTGGGGCAAAAGGCATTTTCAAGTCGATTTTTCCATGCAACGTCCATAGGCGTAATGTTCAAATTAAAAAATGTTTGGGTGGAGTTGCCCACCTATCCCTCGGCTCCTATGCTTATGGGCTCCTATGCAGTTTGGTCATGCCTCCAAACTGCCTGAAATCGTCGAAAAATTGACAAATTCCCTCATATAGAAGAAATTCTAAGCAACTCTTACTAAGGCAAGTTTGTTTTAAATCGGCTATTAATGCATATGCAAGCGAAATTCGATGACTTTTCAGAATTGAGGCTTTCCGGAATTCGCCCCCCCCCCAGACACCCGTGCCCTTCTTTAACCAGCGTCCTGGATCAACCAATGACTGAGATCGTCACCTATTAAGTCGATATAACTAGTCGAAGTTAGATGTTAAAATGGTGTTGAGCACCAGACTGTTTGAGACTTAAACAGCTGTATGCACTGGCGGATCCAGGGGGGGGGGCATCAGGGGCAACTGCTTCCCCCCAAACCGCCTGAAATCGGCGCAAATTTTCACATTTCCTGATGTAAAAAGACATCTACGCAACTTTTGCAAAGTAAAGTTTTTTTTTTTTTTTAAACGTCTAGCAATGCATAAGGGAGCAAAATCCGATGAATTTTAGGAATTGTGTGAAACTTCTTGGGGTGATGCCCCCCCCATGGCGTCACAAACTGCCGTTCTAGATCCGCCAGTGACTGTTAATCCTGTTCTGCAGGCTGACTAGAAGATTTGGATTACTATCTGCTTTATTTAATTGTAGATTAATTTAAAATTCAACTATTCAGTGAACTTTCGTCTACCTCTTCCCGTGTGCGTCTGCCGAGCGTGTCTAATGGTCTCCCCGTCCGGACTGCGTGTCGGCCGGCGTCCGTGTTGTCATTTCGTGACGATCGGTGTCGTGACGCCTCCCCCAGCAGCGCACCCTACCCTACTACACGGCTCTGCATCCCCAGGCGGCACAGACCGCCGGGGACCGCGCCACACAAACACACGCCTCAACGGCAGCAGCAGCGCACCCTGCCCTACTACACGGCTCTGCACCCCAGGCGATACAGACCGCCGGGGACCGCACCACACAAACACACGCCTCAGCACAGCAGCAGCGCACCCTGCCCTACTACACAGCTCTGCACCCCAGGCGGCACAGACCGCCGGGGACCGCGCCACACAAACACACGCCTCAGCGCAGCAGCAGCGGCACCCTGCCCTACTACACAGCTGCCCTACTACACGGCTCTGCATCCCCAGGCGACACAGACCGCCGGGGACCGCGTCACACAAACACACGCCTCAGCGCAGCCCAGGGCCGTACGCGGCGTGGTATGGTGGCGTGATGGCCGGCCGAGCGGGTGTGAACAGAGTGGTGCGTGCTGCTCTCCCCCTCCTGCTTTCCTCCAGGGGGAGGGGGGGGGGCTGATGACGCCACCGAGTCCGACTGACTCAGTAGTCAGGCGGCCAGCACATGGCGGCTCGGCTCGGGCTGGTCTGGGCTGGGTGGTCGGGCAGAGCCAGCACATGGCTCGGCTCGGTCTGGTTGGGGAACGATGGAGCTCAGCGTGGACGGGAGATAGAGGACATCACGGCCACAGATGGCGGCTCTACATGGGTCCACTTCGTCTGTGGGTCCCGTCGTTATTGAGTTCAGTGGTCCCATCCGTGCCCGTCCCGCGTCCACTCCTCGTCCCAGATCCCGTCCCTTCCCGCCCATTCCCAGCCTGCCTTGCCGCGCTGTGCCCGCGTCCCACACGACCTTGCCGCTGGGCTCCCAGCTGGAAACTAGCTGAGAGAACAGTGGTGGAGAGAGGGAGGAATGGAGGGCGAACCGTGGGGAGAGAGAGAGGGATGGAGAGCGAACCGTGGGGAGAGGGATGGAGAGCGAACCGTGGGGAGAGAGGGATGGAGAGCGAACCGTGGGGAGAGAGGGATGGAGAGCGAACCGTGGGTAGAGAGGGATGGAGAGCGAACCGTGGGGAGAGAGGGATGGAGAGCGAACCGTGGGAGAGAGGGATGGAGAGCGAACCGTGGGGAGAGGGATGGAGAGCGAACCGTGGGAGAGAGGGATGGAGAGCGAACAGTGGGGAGAGGGAGGGATGGAGAAGCGAGCTGAGCCGGAGAGAGAGAGAGAGAGAGGAAGGGATGAATAGAATAGCTGAGCAGACCATGGAAAGATGGAGGGATGGAGGAGAAGAATACAAACAACTGAGTGGGCCTTGTGGATAATGAGCGATGGAGAGACACGAGTTACCATGAGGATGGTGAGGCACGCACTTTGCAGTAACGTTTCTACGATATTATTATACTTGAATCGAACTCACTTTGGCGGAAATCGGGAATACAAGCGGGCGTTACCATCACCGTACGAGTGAAATCTGAATTACCTTCAGGATGACCAAGGCCAGTTTTACTCAGAGGCGTGGATTTGTGACCTTCGTGATCGTGACCGCTCATAGTCTTGCCTGGCTCTAGCCACCTAGCGGAAAGAACACGAAACATGGAACAGCCTGTCGATCTGAAGATTTGATAGAAGGGGGCACATTTCTCAGAAGTGCAATTGCTAAAATTATTTGGTAAAAGTTTCGTTATTTTGAACATATCTCTTCTTTTGTAAAATTACCCTCAAACGATATGGGGTAATATAGATAGCTGGCAGACAGGCGGGATGAGAATCCGGCATTCCTCGAATACCCCCGTTTATATGATACGAATAAGGAACCCTACTCGCTCATAAAACATGCGTTTTCATGATCGCTGTATTCTGCATTTCAAAGGACATTCGGTGTCACGGAAACGGGCGTTGAGTTAACTAACGGCCCGGGCACGGTTTGGGGAAGCGTAGCAAAGAGCGACTGCAGAGGATCAGACTGAACTGGGAGAGAGCTGGACACATTGGAGACCGAGGACGTGGAGAGAGTTGCACGTTCGAGGAGAGAGCGTGGAAGGTTTACACGAGGCGAAACTGAACTGTATTTAGCGGTATGGTGCAGCGTGACCCGCTAGTAACCCATCCCTTCGCCGTTACGGATCGTCCGCTATGGTGGACTTATATTTCACATACAGAGTGCGCTAGAAGACTCGCCGAGAGGTGCAGAGAAAGGACTTTGGGTGGGTCACATTCGATGCAACATAGACATACCAGAGAGAGGAATGACGTCGCGCATGAGCCGTCTTGGCCAGGCTTCCTCTGGTCTCTGCTTGTTTGTGTGTGGTAGCCGTCCCGGCCGCTCTCTCGGCATGTGTGTGTGTGTGTGTGTGGGGGGGGGGTGTATGTGTGGGTGTATGTGTGGGTGTATGTGTGGGTGTATGTGTATTGTGTGGAGTCTCAGTTGGGCTCCAACCGGCCGTGGGTGCTGGTGGATGCTGCGCGCTAGGGGCCATGATGGAAATCACCCGCGATAAACAGACACAATGTTTATCCGATGTACAGTCGGCCGCCGCGCCATCCACGTCGGGCTCACCTATCTGTTTGGTTTTGTCTGTTTGCATTGGAGTGAATTGAACCGCTCTCACTCCGTGCGCCAGTACTGAAACTAGATCGCCGTTTCCGTTGGACATTGCACTCCGCGGCGGCTCGTAGCGGCTGCCTCTCATGAGCAACGGTTCACCGGTCGTTATCCGGATTATTGGGCTAGTTTGTGCAGTGGGTGGACAGGTGGTTTGGTAGGTGATCGTAATGGTGGCTTGACAGGGCTCTTTGTGCTCGATGTGCCCCGCCATCGGGACGTTCGATTTTCGAAGGCTGCAAGTGGCTATTTCGCTGCATTCATATTGCAAATGTTTTGGGTCGACCTGAGCTCTTGTTAAAGCTGCTGCGACCTTCTGACAAGGGAAAAGTCTGACATTCAATATCGTGGTCTGAGCTTCGCAAACTCAACGTTGAAATCTGCGGGAATAATCGGTTGTTCACTACGCCCTGGGCGATATGCAAAACCAGAAGAGTGGCTCCATTTTTCTAGCCAGACCGTATACTGATAGCGAAATGTACCTGCTTAAAGCTGCGGAGCGACACCTGCATGTTTAATATGATGAGACAGCATGACTGATCACCCCTTTTCGAGCGTAGTATCATTGTCATGCTGCGTCACAAACGTGGACTTATTGATCGCCAGGCCGGCAGTGGGCACATTTCACCTTGTCTGGTGTAAATTCTGGAGTTGCGTACTTTGTATCGTCTAGTCTAAACCGACGGACACCTTTCCGGCCCAATGTATATCAGCGACACTACTCAGCGTATATTTCCAAACACGGCGCCAACCTTGCTGGCAAGGTATGAAAGTCAGTGCATCTCTTGCACCCGTTTTCCGGTTCAGTGCAGGGGTCAACATTTCCTAGCTCTACCTCTGAGGCAATTGTCTGTATGTGTGCTTCACCAAAGTGGATTTTTATAACCGTTATATGTATTTACTGTAGAGAACAATCGACTGTGGTGTGTGGGCAGTTCTGCTGAACAGGGGGTGGGTGCGTTCCGCAGCCGCTGAACAACCATCGAACACTAAACACCAAACAGTGAACGGTCGCGTGCAGTCGACCTACTCGGCACGATCGCCGCCGCAGCACGGCTCGCTGCGAAAACAGGCCCACTGGCCACAGCGCGCAGCCGGTCGGCCTATCTAATCAATGCCTGATCGAACAAACAGTCTGGATCAGCCGGCGCCGATCGCTGAGCGCCGGCGTTAGCATAGCCGCGGCCAGTGCGATAGGCAGATCGCCAGATGTCGATATACTGCCCGCCCGAGGCGCGCTGCCGAGCTGAAAACTCAACGAAAACGTGGTTTGATATTATGGAATCTTGCTCGGGTTCAACACACATGCGCGTTGGTTTATCGGAAGCTTTGGAAGGTTACAGACGCGAAGGTTTTTGGTAGATAAATAACCTCGTTATGTTGTTTTGCATAGTACCGATGGTTCAGATGTTCTCGTACATGAAAAGCTGCTGTAGTTGCCTACCAAACTTCCGTCGTTGTTGCCACCTTCACTGCACCTCTACTCAAATTGTGTCTCCTGCAGGGATGTTACCTCTTTTTTGGCGTCTGTTGCGAGGAGGGTGCCTCCACCAGCGCAGCTCTGAGCTAACTCTTGCTGACAGGTGTGGTACAGCATGTACCACGAGCTATGATCCTCTCACAACGACGCGCGACTCCAGAGTCCAGACGCTCGCTCAGAACGAATCTGATCCAGTCCCTTCAACGCTGTGCGAGATTTCCAAAACGTTCTCTGTGGTGCCGATTTTTAAACGAAAATGCGAAGGAGTCTTAATCTCTCTCAACCGTTCGATTTATCCACCGGAACTATTAGTCTTGCAGGATTGCATTAATCATGCAGATCGTTAAGTCGTTACCACATCTGGTTTTGCTCTGCATCATTTTTCAAATAGGTAGCCTATGTGAAAATATCGAGGCACTTGTCAGGCTGTTCTAATATTCGACCAATATATATTTGATGAATGTTTTTATGATTACACTTACTGATGAGTCATCAATTATGCGCCGCATGATTGCAAGTTGTTGAGTGGGCTACGTCGCGCGGGGAAAGGTGGCGGCTCTGAACGTCGTCGTGCGTGTTTTTAGCGCCATTGCTAGCGCGGCAATTGAACGAGACTCGGTGTAAAGTTTTGGCGGCTTCACAGAACGTGACTGGACTATGGACGCAGTGGGGTCTGAGGCGTTGAGAAACGGTGTTCAGCGAGTCTGAAGCAGTGCATAACAGCCCCGTACTGCCACCGCCGCCTCTTGAGCTGCTGTGCAAATGATGTGGAGCGACTGCTGAAATGCTTTTCCACATTTGTTTTAGGTGTTTGACCGAGAACTCAGCGTATATTTGCCGTGGTCGCTTAGCTTTATCGTCTTATAATTGGTGTCTTACTCAGGTGCAGATCAGCCGTTGCCGTCAGCCATGCGGATCAGCCGTTGATCAGCCGTCGAGGGGGTGGGGCGCTGCTCCCCCCCCCTCGAGCCCGGGTCGCGCCCGCCGTAGGGCGCAACTTTTTGTATGTGGCGTCCCCCGCCCTGACCGAAATACTGGATCCGCGCCTGTCATTATAGGTTCCGAATGTTGTTCCCGCGACCGAACAAGCAGCGATGTAGCATAAACAGCTAGCCCATGTCCCAAACCGCAATGCTGTTTGATTGTGGGAATCTCGTACGACGTATACAGGTTTGAGTTGTTGTTTCCTCCATACGCTGGGCTTGTTGGATCTCCCTTATTCGTGACGTGAAGTCGTACTGTCGGCATGTTGGAAGTGTCCGTGAATGAGGAAGCCAAGCTAATGAAAAGTGTCTTTGAAAGGAGGCTGTTTGACATGAACTTATTGTATTTATCCTGCTTCGGCCTTGAGGGCTTGTGGTTAGCTAACCATAGTTAATTAACTACACAGAATGAGCCTCGAGTCCTTGCCGGTGTTACTTGCACTTCTCATTTCCACATGTCACACGATATTCGTTCACTGTACTCGATTACAACATCTGAATTGGATGAAGTGTTCAAGCATCACGCTTTTCAATTGAGAAGTCAATCCTTGCATTATTTATCGCCCGTCTGAGCCAACTTCCCCCGTCTCATCCACTCAATAACGGGCCATAACTATCCGTCAAAACGTCTTTCCGGCTCCGTCACATATAAATGGCCCGTACAGTGTACTTCAGCTTTGACCGAATTTATTTCCATTGGCAATAACTCTTCATAACATCAGCCGAAGCCCTGAGTTGGCGCCACTCGCTGAAGTGATGAGCGTCCGTTGATAAATGGTGTCCTGAAATCATGCAATGTCGAAATTCCTACTTTTCGTCCGAATTGAGAGCGTGTATAAATCAGCGGCCGTAAATTTGTCTTGGCTGGCGTGGGTCGCGGCGCCGCCGTCCTGGTGCCGGTCGCTGTCGTCGGCAGCACGCCTGACGAATGCCGCAGTTACCGACCGAGAGGACTTGCTGAAATGGCCACGATGTATCACTGGGCAGGCGCCGGGCTGCGACCCTTCCGGATCCGCCGGGCGGCTGAGAGGAGAGCGGAGAGATGCCTAACACTGCAATAGAAAGCTATTGCAGTGTTGGGCAGGGGATGGCTGCCATGCAGTGTTTTTCATGGATCGGGTGAACCCATGGGTGCCCACTCAATTCTTCCGATTGTCTGGGCTGGGTATGCATTTTTCGACTTATAATGGGTACTGGGTGGGCATGGGTATGACAATTTTTGAGTCATGTCGCTAGCCGTTATTTTTTACTTGATAACCAGATGTTTAACAAGGTAAATATGTTAATACATGATATTGGACAGTTAAATAATACATTTTGGCAATTATATGAGAACAATACATCATGGTAAGTACTTAGCAGTGGCGAAATATTTACAAATCCCAAATCGTTTCCGATCCAAATTATAATCCAGTATGACAATGTTGACCTTAAAGTGCTCGATGAGCCAAAAGCCACAGCAATACATAGGTTTGTGATATTATTTCTCGTTAATAGCATGCAAGCAAATATGTTAGAATAATGTCTGCAATTTTTTTGAAAATAATTATCTGCTTAATATGGATGGGCCGGACCGGGCATGGGCCTCAATAGTATGACTTTGAATGGGTCTGGTCTGGGTCTGGGCTTGGTGTTCATGGGCTTCGGATGGGCTGTGCTTGGGGTTTAGGCACTCATGAAAAACTATGTTGCCATGGTACCGGCCTGGAACGGTTTGTTGACGTCTTTCTCATATAATCACACGGTTTCATCACTCAGTCAGATGGCCTTCTCACTCAGTCAGATGTCCTTCTCACTGAGTCACATGTCCTTCTCACTCAGTCAGATGTCCTCACTTGGTCACATATCCTTATCACTCAGTCACGTGTCTTTCTCACTCTCCAATGTCCTTTCCGCACTTTCTCACGTCTTAGCACCCTCCCACGTCCTCCTTACACCCGTGCATGTCGTCACCAATTGGTTGAAAGTTGGTCTAACTTCATCTCACGTCTCGCCGTATTCCGACTTAACTGCAATAGTTACACTTTCGGAACCATGCAACGGCGATAGAATCAGACCAGCTGCAGACCGGGCTTCAGTTTGACGATGGAGGCAATGTCCTATACAGTGGTCGGCTAAAAATACGTCTGATACGGTCTGATCAGTGGTATCGCTGTTCAAGTGTTAACGTCATACTGTTGGACAACAATATTGCGTCATGAAACTCGTTTATTTAGCCCACGTTGATCTATGAAATGTGAACGATTCGATTGTAGTAATTCGAGGTCGTCACGGAAAACGTATGTTTATTTACTAATGCATCCATGTGTGAAGAAAAATAGCGTGTAGCCTTCCCTGTCCAGGAAAATCTGCATGTAACCCGGCCATGGAGGATGTTTGTATGACTTAACTTAAATAAAACTATCTGCATGCGAACGGACCTAAGAACCTAAGAAATTGTGTAGAAATTACAAAGACAAACATTGGAAGGAAATGCCGAAGTACAACTACGAAAACAACAGAAGCTAACAGAATGTGATAAGAATAGTCATGCTCAGCATAAGGCCACTGAGTTCGCATGTGTTCTGAGAAGACCGCATTTGCGCTCCCCTCCATCCCCCCCCCCACTCCTGTCAATGCCGCTGCTGTCTGTCTAATGGAATGTCTATGACGAAAAAGCATATAAACGAGCTGGCCTCTCTTTGTGTCACTAAGTGTACGTTGCACGAGATCCCGGTTTGGATCTGCCTGAAAGGGAATCACTTAGGATTAATGACACCGTCTTTGTGCCGCTGCCCACCATTCTTAAGCCCGGCAAATGGACCACGCGCACCTCCTCGCTCGTTCAATCGATGCGTGCTCGTGCATCATGCCTGGCGGCGATTTGCTCTGTGGCTCTGACGGAGGTGGCTCTGTGGCTCTGACGGAGACGCCTCTGTGGCTCTGGTGGAGACGGCTTTGTGACTCTGGTGGAGACGGCTTTGGTGGAGATGGCTTTGTTGTGGGCGGCTCTCACAGCGGCGTTGGGGAACTCCGGTCGACTCTGCATGGGCGGATCAGTTAGAGTTGACGTTTGAACTTGTGGAGTTCTGAGGAGGCAATCTAGATTACAACCTGCGGATGGTTGGCTGCTGAGGGACGCTTGCTCTTCCCTGTGGACGTAGTATTTAACAATAGTGGGCGTAGTATTGAGGTCTTTGCCGAGTTGAGGGGGGACATACTGACACCCTCCTCACGACATAGGTGTTCGACCTACCACACCTATAGACGCAGTGGACGTCGCACAGACACCCGATCTTGTGTGAGGCTTCAACGCGTTTGCGTGGGTCTTCCGCTCATCCATGTAATCCGTGTTCTGACCATTGCCTATACCCGCCCCGTTAGGTTCGACACGTTGTAACCACTTTGTCCTGGTCACGTGACCATCAAGTACGTGACCTCGTGCAGTTGTGTACATTGAAGTGATGTCTTGTGCACTAGGCACTGTTTAAGATGTTCACGTTTTAAGATGTTCGTATTTTTCCATCCATTGATGCGCTAGGTACAGTCGGTCTATTATGTATCTTCCCTTTTTTAGTTTCTAAAACTCATTTAGTTTTACTTCTCTGTACATGAAGGACTGATCAAAGGGAACATGTGGTACCTACCTAGGTATAAGATACCACATGTTCCTTTGTATCCGTCCTTCATGAACACAGGAGAGAAATAAGATGAGTTTTAGAAACTAAAAAGGGAAGATACATAATAGACCGTCTGTACATCATTTTTCAGCACCGCTATGCGAGTTCGTCCCCGTCACCGAACTCTCACCCCCCCCCCCCTAGCCATGCCTTCGCCTCTGGTGCCTGCCAGTATCCTGCATTCCCCGCGAGCACCAGTCGACCATTTCGGCATGGTGTGTGCCTTTTTCGTCGCAGACGCGCCAATTATGCGCGCGTGCGTGCAGTGGTGTCGGCTGACGACTGCCATGGGGCCAGTGGCGCCTCTGTTAGCCGCCGGCCAGACATGAACGCCTTGGGCGAAGAATGGCAAAAAAACTGGCCCGCATTGCTGCTGGTGTTTGAATCCTTGCTGTAGGAAACCTGGAGAAAGCAGCTTTGTATCTACACTTTCAAATACGAAGCTTTTCATATGCCCATGGTTACGTTTCGTTTTGTAGATTCGCAAGTATAAATCTCAAAGTTCTTGAACTTTGCAGTACGCTTTGGCCATTGTTGACGTCTCTGCGCCGCATTTCGACCATTTTGTCGTCGTATCCTGCTGTGTCAGTGCGTGTCGCACTCAATCCTCGGAATCCCCCGCCGGGCTCCGAGCCAGCGGCTTCGCTCCGGAATCCGCGTGCTCTCCTCACTTCTCGCTCAGCTGTGAGGGCGGAGCGCGGTTGGGCACGCATTCCTCCCGGCGGGGAGTCAGCCGGCCGCGCCGCCGTCCCTGTCCCCACCCACGTGGCGGCGGCGCGGCGCGCACATTTTCGAGTGGAGAGGACGAGGAGGCCTGCGCCCCCGAGGCCATGGATGTTTGGCTGATGTGGAGGTCATTCGCCGGCCGTGGCGCAGGCGGCGTGGAGTCTGCGTTGACGAGGATGTGGAGGATGTACGTAGACGGATTGATGTCTTTTCCTTGCTCCCCCCCGGAGTCAGCTATGCATGCCTCGATTGCCTCACGCACTCCCCCAGGTTAAACCACATTTAAATTGCAGATGTCGTTGTATAGTGGACAGCGAAGTGTGTTTGTTAACCAATCATGAGAAACTCAACATTTTGATTAAGTATTATACGAAATGCATAGTGGTCACTGGTCATGTGTGCTTATGACGAATTGAGCAGGTGCATAATGTTTTGCCAGGCCATTGCATGCATGTATTTTTCCCCTGTACTTAGCCGCACGCATGCAGAGCGAAAGACATGGAGGCCGACAGTGTTTATTCTCGCTGGATGTGACTGGCGACTGGCGGGCGACATGACACGGAACTCAAGGGTCACAGAGTACGATGACACAGAACTCAAGGGTCACCGAGTACGAATATCGCTGCTCCTAGCTGCATGTAATATCCCATGACTGCAGTCCATGCAGGCTACCCAGCTGCGCCGCGAAGACCTCACCCACCTGCGGTCCCCACGGCCACACCGGTTCTGCTCCCCGCAAGTGACCAGGTCACTGATCTGTCGCCTCGTGCCCCAGTGTTGTGGGCCCCGCGACTGCTCTGCTCGGCGACAGAGGCCCGGCCAGACCGTGTTGTGGCGACAGAGAGGCCCGCCACACCCTGCGCGGCCCCGACCCAGGTCCTGAGTCGGCGGCAGTCACGATTTATGCGAGCCACCGCACCGATACTACTTAGGCACTGACGGGTCCGTGACGCAGCAGCGATTGCGGCCGTCGTGCTCAGCGATACACCTCCCTAGTTTTCCGACCCACCTTAGGGAGATATTTTCCTATGTAGAAGAGGAGTTAATTGGCGTTGAGCTCTTTTCTCATTACATCATGACAATGCAGTGCGTGGCAACGCAACATAATGCACTGCTCTGATGCATTAGAGCCGAATACAATCAACTTCCCTGTACCCTGTAAGCCTGCAGCGACCAGCCACCACGGTGACTCACTACGCGAGGGTGTGTCCTGGCGAGGTGTGTCGTGCCCTGCCGTAGCGCGTCGTGCTCAGCCGTAGCGCGTCGTGCTCAGCGTGCCTGGGGCGTGCCGGGCTGTAATGCGCCGTACCTGCGGCTTCTTCGCCATGGCCATGCTCGCGGCCGTGCTCGTGGTCCTGCTCGCGCCGTGCTCGGCTCTGTGCCCGCCGTGCTGGCCGTGCTCGCAGCGCGCTCGGCTCTGTGCCCGCCGTGCTGGACGTGCTTTCGCCGTGCTCGGCTCTGTGCCCGCCGTGCTCGGATCTGTGCTCGCAGCGTGCTCGACTCTGTGCCCGCCGTGCTGGCCGTGCTCGCGCGGCGTGGCGGTGCCCAGCTCTGTGTGCGCGGCCATCTGCCAGGTGTCTGTCCGGCCATCCGGCGGCACTGCATACTGATGGTGCCGCCGATCAATAGCCTCTCAGCGGCGCGGCGGACACCACGTGACCGAACGGCCGGCCGCCGCGCCGGACGCAGCGTTGTCACGTGGTGTCAGCGCACACTCGCCGCCTCCTCTCCGCCGCCTCCTACGCCGCTGCAGGGTGGAGACCGCCATACGGACGGAGTATGTCTGTACGTGGGCGCATGTCCTCCGCCGTGCATGAGTGTCGGAGGAGGGTTTGAGAGAAGTAAGGCTGAAACGTATTCCGCCGTGGTGAGATGCCACTGAAGGCGGGACGGACGAAGGCTTGGCAGGTGCCGCGGTCTCTGAGTGCTGGGATGACATTTGATGGACGCTGCTGCTGCCGGTGCTTTTCGAAGCGGTTTCATCGCCTCCGGTACCGAGCTGCGACAGGTGAAAAGCGATGGCAGCTGGCTGGATTCGAACTCGTGACGCTCGCGCAGAAAGCCGGCTGTCGGCGAACAAAGGCTGCAGTGCGGCGTGACAGGCACCGATGTGTTCGGTATCTGAACGGATCAGAACGCAGTGCAGCCAGCTGACATTTGGCGAACTCGTGGTCTTAGGAATTCCTGAATAGTGATGAAGGAATCGGATTCTGACTGACGTATGAATCTCGAAAGTTCACGAGCTACCTTTGTGATAAGATTTGTTTGTCAGATGTCAAACGTGACTTTATGCATCATTTGTCGGGCTTGCATTTCAAAATGAATGAGCGTTTCCGTCGTTTGTACAAAGTCCAGTCACTGATCAAGGAGATTTGACCCTGTGATGTCAACGTAACCTTCAGAATGGTCATTCAACCCCCACCTACCCTTCAGCATGACACTGCCCTTGAGTGTCTCCAAGAATTGGCTACACCTATCTATCCCTGCACGGCAACCACAAATTCGGCCTTACATTCGATCTGCCTGCCGAGCGTAGATCAGACATTACCATTGGATTTGGCCGCCTGGGTGCTTTGTGCCGTTTGCATGACGACTGCAATCCCATCCAAGCGCTGCCACCGTGCCACGGAACAGTTATCGCTCAGCTGCCCTGCAGACCACCGCAGAAGATGGAGACATTTGCTCGGACCGTGAATAGAAACCGGCGACGGTCTCGGTAACCGATGGGGCGCTGTCGTGGGGCCGATGGGGCCGGTGGACCGATTGAGCCGGTGGGGGATCTGTGGGATCCGTGGGATCTGTGGAACTGGTGGGATCTGTGGGACTGGTGGGACTGGTGGGACCTGTGGAACTGGTGAGACCTGTGGGACTGGTGGAACCTGTGGGACTGGTGGAACCTGTGGAGCCGGTGGGACCGGCGCGGTGGGCCGGTGAGACATGTGGAGTGTGGGGCCTGTTGAACTGGGGGATCCGTGGAACTGATGAAACCTTTGTGACCTTTTGGACCAGTGAGGCCCAAAGGTCACCAGTGGGGCTGGTGGGACCTGTGGGTCCGTTAGACTGGGGGTGGGAACTGGTGGGACCGGTAGAACCTGAGACCCACTGTTGGTATCTGATCGTCACCGCCACCGGTTGGCACCAGTGGCGGTCATGGCCCAGGGAGCGGCGCCGCCACTTTCACCTGTCATCCGGACCAGGCTGGTCTCCCTCTGTCGGCCACTGCTGTGTCGACCGCTGCATGGTCCTGGGCCTGTCTCATAAAACCTGAACCGACTCTGTTACGGGCCCATGAGTTCAGGTCATGCAAAGCAACTTGTGTGATGCAGCAGAAAATATTTCGTGTTTGCGGAATAGCGAAAGCTTTCAACGTAAGCAGCTTCATAAAATTGCATCCAAATGTGGTAGTAGGTTCGATACGTCCATCAGCTGCATGATTGTGGCCCCGGAACGTCACGACACTCGTGCTCAGCCGGCTGTCACGACACTCGTGTCAGCCGGCCGAGCAGCCGCGCTAGATTACAGGCCAGCCAGCCCCCGGCGCTACGTTAGTTAGGCCTGCTGTCCCACTCAGCAGGTCAGGTGCCCACTGCCCAGCAACGGCAGTTTAAGTACCCAGCAGCAGCAGGTCCAGTGCTCAGCAGCAGGTTCAGTGCTCAGCAGCAGGTCCGGTGCTCAGCAGCAGCAGGTCCGATACTCAGCAGCAGGTTCAGTGCTCAGCAGCAGGTTCAGTGCTCAGCAGCAGGTCCTGTGCCTCAGCAGGCAGGTCCTGTGCTCAGTCTGCAGGTCCTTGCTGCTCAGCCAGCAGTCCTGCTGCTCCCAGCAGCAGGCAGGTAACCGATTACTCAGCAGCAGGTCCGAATACTCAGCAGCAGGTCCGGTGCTCAGGCCAGCAGGTTCCTGCTGCTCCAGCAGCAAGGTCCGGTGCTCAGCCGCAGGTCCGATACTCAGCACAGGTCCTGTGCTCAGCAGCAGGTCCTTGCTCAGCAGCAGCGTTCCTGTGCCTCAGCAGCAGGTCTGTGCTCAGCTGCAGTCCTGTGCTCACGCAGGGCCTGTGCTCAGCAGCAGCAAGGTCCGAGTACAATCGCAGCAGTGTCCGGTGTCAGCAGCAGTCCTGTGCTCAGCAGCAGGTCCTGTGTTGACAGCCAGCAGCAGGTCCTGTGCTGACAGCCAGCAGCAGGTCCCGTGTTGACAGCCAGCAGCAGGTCCTGTGTTGACAGCCAGCAGCAGGCGTATTACTCACAGCAGCGTCCGGTTTGCTAGCAGCAGGTCCGGTGCTCCAGCAGCAGGTCCTGTGCTCAGCAGAGGTCCTGTGGCTCGGCTGAGCGCGGTCTCTTCTCTCGCAGCAGATCACATAGTAGATCCTCAGCTGCAGGTCCGTTCGGATGTGTGCTACAGCACTGTCATGTCTCCGTCCCTGGTGATCCTTGCAGCCAGCGTCGTCCTTTGCAAAACTTCAAGCTTTTTATGCCAGGCTTTCATGGGGAAGTGTGCTGCATATCTCCAGCAAGCGCTAGGTTTGCAGTGGGCTCACAAGTTGCAGCAGGTTCCTGTGGCGTGATCATCTTTAGCGAATCACGGAACGAGTCCCTCAGTAGTGGCTCAAAATGCTATGCTACCTAACTCGATACCGTCCGTGTTTTACACTTTCTCCGACTACAGACGTCTTGAAGTCTATAGTATGTCGGCTCACCTGTTGAGCTGAAAATACTAATTGTCCTGTGCAGTGAGTTGCTCCAGATGTGCGTATGATCTGAGTAACTCTTGGAAATGACCGACCTAGGCACGTTTCCTACTAATCTCTGCTAGTTGCCCGGAGATAACGAGGGGGCACTATTTGACCACCGGTCAGTCCGTATCAATGGCACTCGGATAAGACGCCGGTTTGAAGCCGTTTAAAGTAAAATAAGATATACTTACCTGTTAATAACAAGTCTATAAAGGTAAATACAATTGGGTAAATGTTCAATGATATTCCCCTATTTTTAATATTTCTTAGCGAAATATCTTAGTTTCACATCTCTCTAAGCACTTTTGTTCCGAAATCTAAATGATATGACCACATTCTCCTTAGAGTGTTGCGAGTTAACAGACTCCAAAGACGCTAACAGTCGCGAAGGCTGGCGTGCTAGCAAGAACGTGAAGTCTGTCGCACCATTCTCCTTGAATTAAGCCGGTGTGGTGGAGGAGCGGCATCTTTGAAAAGCTATCCTATTGACAATGCCATGCAATTGCCCAGAGGAATGGATAATTATGGAGAGGTGATGATTTGGTAAGAAGAAAGAGACCAAGGGAGTTGTATCTGAGGCCGCTCCACCCCCACTCACGCGTCCACTAGACGGTAGTAGAGTTCTGGACACCATTAACTTTCCGAGCTAATCTAGGTGCGAAGTACCGCAGCTGATATTGGAGCCTGAGGTCCTGCAAAATCGTCCCTATCGTTGGCGACGCCCTATAATGCGATCAGTCGGAGAGAAGGAGATGCATATGTTGCATACTCCCTCAACCCTTCTTCGTTCTCTCCGACGAAACCAGCTCACTTAGTGCATGCTTTTCACATTTATTCTCTTGTCCACTGTAGCCCTCTGGTATGAGTCTTCTCAAGGAAGGTGATAATGTGTGCATACATGTCCCAAGCGTATTCTGATAGTGATTAGTCTTGCACCACAACACATGACTGTCAGGCCGCCTTGTAGTGGGGACATGTTGGACCATCCTCTATGGGTTCTGATTGCCGCAAGCTGAGTAGCGTAAATCATGTGCGTATCGTCCCGAGGCTCCGTATAGAAATTCCGAGTCTAGCAGCGCTAATGAGTCGCCTTTATGTAAAAATTACCCAATTTAAGCCGTTTTCACGATCGGTCTGAATCTTTCAATGAGCACAGCGGATTTACATTGCGACCTCTCTAACACTTAAATCAACACACACTCGCGTCATTTCACTACCACACGGTCCTCTCGAAAGCGCAGGCTCCTCACCCGAAAGCCCTCATTTTAATCTTCACAAATTGTCTTCTTCTATAACACAATGACAGTCACACTGCAGGTGGTAGCTCCCGATGGCGGCTAAAGAACCGCACACGCTCACACGATCGTGTTTTAACCCTGGCGCCCGATTGGAAGGCCAGTGCTGTTCAGCGACAGTCATGCCTCTGCACCGTTATCTGGCTGTGCCGACTTTCATATTTACATGTTAGTTCAAGAGCAGACTAACAGACTAGTTTATGACTAGTTATGGCGGAGACTAGTCATGTGCTCTATCGATTTGTAGTAAAATTGTGCTTGCAATATCTTCAGTGAAATATTATCCAGGGCTCTTACCCAAGCACGTAGCCGGATTCATCGGGCGGGGAGGGGCACGTCGGGGAAACAAATGATCCTCAGCCATACGCTACTGACCGAAGCAGGGGGGTCGTCAGAGAATCCCATTCTATCTAATGATGATTTATTTTGCTCAGGGGGGGGGGGGCATGACACCCGTGTCCCCCCTTGGCTACGTCCCTGCTCTTACCACGCAGTGTGTCCTTGTGTCGCTGCACTGCTTTTTCAACAGCCGTCTGCCAAGTAGCCATTTCTTGCACTCATGTGCTCTGATGGGTACTGCAGGGCTGCTTCAGCATACTCGTCCGTGCCAGAACTCTGCATAATTCCGCTGTGTACCGGATATGAGCAGCATTAAAAGGCAACTGTTACGACTCGCGGCTCCGCATAATGTGGATGGTTGTTAGCCTGTACGCGTCGGAGAAATCTGGCGGAATGGTCGCCCTGCTTTAGCTTATCGTTTGACATCAAGGCATATGGGGTGGAAGGTGCTAGGAGCGGGAGATAGCAGTGGAACGAAAACACAGCTGAAATTACTTTACTTGCCCAGAATTGTGAGTTAGGTTATACCTACCTAGAGCTGGAGGTAGGTATACAAAGTATATTTTGAACAGAAAGACACTTCTCTTCGACCTTGACTTAGTTGACAACTTTTTAGACTTTAATTAACAATTATAATATTATTCATTTAACATTGTTAAGAGGTTAGGTTAGCACTATAGACGCCCGGATGCATTGTGTAGCATACACAAAATGCGTTATCATTTTTGACAGGTAAATGAACGCATTTATGTCTTGGCTTACGTGCGTTGGTTTATCCCATCCGACCATTATATTATCTGCGGAAGTATAGTTGATCCGGGATACGAGAATACCCGTGACCTTTCGGGTCGCGTGGCCTTTCTGGGGTCACGTGGGCGTCGTGGGCGGCATAATCCGCGCAAATCCATGGGTGAGCTATAGTGCGCCGGCAGATGCCACGTCAGCAGAAACATTCATCATACGTGTCTGGCTCATTGGGTTTGTTCGAGCTCGGAGCTAGTAGGTATCCGCCCGCAGGGTGCGCGGATAGGGCCATAGGCTCCACTATGGCCATAGGCTCCACTATGGCCATAGGTTCCACTATGGCGGTCAAACAAAGCTGGACACACGATTTGTTAATGACTGCGTCTGCGTCTGTGGATGACGTAGGATTTTCACTCCTGAAACTATCACTAACACAAAAGGTTCCTCTGCGCAGCTTGCAACTCGCACATCCAGCCCGCCTTTGTTATGGCTCTGAACTGGTGGCCCGCCGCAGCCGCCGCAGCCGGTCGTGACACTGCCACGGCCCGCTGCCTTCTTTGTCGTGGAGGAGGTGAGGGTGGGAGAGAGGGGGAGGGATGGGAGAGAGGACTCGCTGCACCTGGCTGGGCGCTGGCGACGGCCGAGGCTGGGTACTCTACACTCTGCAGGCACCGGGTCAGCTCAACACAGCCGTAGTGATACAACAGCTGACCCACAAAGTGGTCGGGCCAGCCGGCCGGGTCGGACGGTACAGGCCCTCAGTCGGCCGGAGTGGCGGAGGGAGGGGGAGGGGGGTAGCGGGCAGGTGATGCCGCCGGTCGCGTGTCCTGTTCCCTGTTTCTGACCGGCTTGTTGTCGTCTGCCAGCCGGCCGTGTTTTATCACCCGCTGCGGCATCAGTGACGTCATCACAGTGCGTCACAGCGGCACCAGTGACGTCATCACAGTGCGTCACAGCTGTCTCCGCCGGCCGGCGTCAGCTGTCTCCGCCGGCCGGCTGCTTGCGGTAAACGCCTGCTATTTTTACACCGCTCGCCGCTTTGGCCGCCGGTGCTGAAACGGCCACCTGTGTACCCGTGTTGTTGTTCGCTGCAAATAGCGGGATAACAAACACGGCGGCCCATGGCGGCATCCTGCCATTGCAAACGGTATCGGTGCCGATTATTTCAGCAGCTATTCCAGGCCGACTGGTGAGCTGTGCAAACACAGCAGTACCTTTCATCGAACAGGCTCGGCGCCGTGCTGTAGTTTGTCGGCGATGTTGTACTGTTTTGTGTGCACCTGCCACTAGCAGCTGCACCGGCAAACTAAGGCTCTGCAGCATTGTCGGGCAGTTTGTTAGCGAACAGAGGTCTTTAAGGTCATTACTGCAGTACTTTGTCGTAAGGATTTTTTGTCAACGACATAAGGCGTAACGTATTGCGGCTTGTTAGCGCTGAATGCTGACTGCAAATGTGGAGGTTGCATCGGCTCAGTGCAGTTGTGGATGGGCTACATATCACCATTATTTACGTGTTTCAAGTCAACATTCGCCTCTTGTAATTAATGCAGGCAATACATGCATCCGATGTGGTAAGCGATATTTCGTGAACGTCATGTTCAATTTTAGACGTTTCAACATATTCACAAGCATGCATGCTTCACCGCACATTATCATAACGTCGAATCTTACGGTGTTGGTTTGTTTCGTTCCACCTGGATAGCCGGCTGGTCGCCGATAATTCATGTCGGTTTTGACCTTTCGACTCCGCCGTCTGATAGTACTGCTGGTGAAAGCGTAACGCGGCAACATAATGCATATACAAGGAGCTGCATAGCCGATGTGAGCTAAAGATATAGATTTAGATTAAACCTTTGAACTCGCCGTCACGTCAGTGTAGTGTTATAGATTCAATTTTAAAACAGTGACACTGGTGAAGGTTGCAGGACGTCTGTTATACAAATAAAGACTATCAGGAATGAATTGCTGTGCCATGCGTGCGTCGGCGACGTCTTGCTCGGTCATCTTATGATGCTCGAAAAAAAAATTAGCGCGAGCATAGGTTACGTTGAAAAATGTCCGATAATCTGTTTATTTCTGCCTGTTAACATCGTGACGTTTATCGGGCGTTTTCCCGATTCTGCTTGCCACTGTTGTGTCTCAGTTGTGTGCTCTGCATTCTTCTGATCTGTCTGGTATCACGCCTGACGATGCTTCTCTGTTCTGTTTCAGAGGGTCTGCGGGAGTACTTCAGCAGGTTCGGCGAGGTCAACGAAGTGATGGTGATGAAGGATCCGACCACTCGCCGCTCCCGGTGAGTCGCTTCTTCAGCCCGAGACCGTGCCGATGCTGTAGCGACATTCGGCAGGTCACTGATGCATACCGTGGCCGCTGACCGACCAGCTTTGTGCCACCTATACCGGTTGCCGGGGGATTTCACACGACATGTCTAATTTTATTGGATGTGTCGATTTGACCCATTCTTGTCTCTGGTTTGCTCCAGTATGCGATCAGTGTCTTATTTTTATTTTATTAATTTTGTCAGAATACATGACTGATGAATTAATGAAGCTTCAAAGGACAATACATAGCGTTTACGTTTATAAAATGTATCCAGATATGAACTTGCACGTTTTTCGGGACACGCCTGCAGCATGCCAGCAGTTGTGCCCGGTCGTCATGACACTGGACAGGAGTATCCATAGATAATGGACATGGCAATCCAGCTCTGTCAGTTGGGAGTTGTTTAAAGCGTCGAAGGTTATCCTTAGCTCCGTAGCTAAAGATACATCCTAAGTTGTTTGCTCTGTTTTCCCGAGCAGTTATAGCACCCGTGTGACTTGGGGAGAATATCGGTGTCAACGGTTAGACCGGGCTCCAGAAACAGGCCGAATTACGAAGCCGGCATCTAAATGCAGACTGCAGTGTTTTGGGGCTGACGAGTAATGATTACGTCAGCCGATATCCGGTAACGGGACGGGACGGGACGGGACGGGACGGGACGGGACGGGACGGGACGGGACGGGACGGGACGGGACCACTGACTAGCTCAGAAAGCTGTCTCAGCTTCGTTACTGATAAAACTGGCTTCCCACTTCTCAGCTCAGGAAAGCTACTTCTGAGCTCACAGCTGAGAGCTGCCACAGCTCCGTGACACAGCTGTGAAAGCTGCCACATCTCTGAGACGCAGCTGCTGGCTGTCACAGCTCCGTGCCGCAGCCGTTAGGTCTATCACAGCTCCCTTGTACCGTTGTTGAGAGCTGCCCCAGCTCCTTGGCACCGGTCGGCCGTTCCCGCTGGTTTCCGGCGGCGGTCGCCAGCTCGCCTGATGGACGGCTGGTTGGGACGTGTCTGATTCGTCGGGGGACCACCCGTCAGCCGGTGTTTCGCCCGGGGGCAGACGGAGCGCGTTTATTTACCACGTCTCGGCCGACGAGCTGCCGCAGGGGTAGCTGCGGGGCTGGGGGAAGAATGACGTGGTCCAGCCCCCCCCTATTCTGTCCCCGCTCACTGTGCGTCGTGTCCGATCATCTCTTCCCACTTCTTGTTATGTCGTCTTCAGCTCTTCTATAGTTCTTTCTCCATATGTACCCCACACGACACGATTCAAACGATCTATCGAATGATTGACCTTTTCAAACGGTCGATACTTTCGATTCGGAGAGTGAGGGCATTTTCAAGATTGATCGGAGGTATGAAATTGCAAACACAGCTTGCAAATAGCTGTCTGCCCTAACTTTTCTGAGCCACAGCAGCCGTTATATGACAGCTTCTGATCGAACGCAATCCTCTACATACCTGCGGAGCGCGGAGGAATGTGTCTTACCAGCGGAATCGATAAGGAAAACTCTGCGACCGGAAGAGTAAGAGATCTCAGTAGTTGAGTAGACGCGCTAGTTTAGGTTAAAGTACGCTTGTAAATATAAGTAAAGTACGCTTGTAAAATGTTAAAAAATTACGTACGATACAGTATACAGTATGTTTACGTATACAGTATTTTTTTCCCACGTTTTTTGTTCCACACTGTTGTCACAACTATGTGTAAACTTATTATGTCAACATAATCCCCTCATTTTCAAACACTTTGTTTATTTAAAAAATTAAGCCAGCAGTTTGTATGAATCATACAGTACAGCTCACTAGCCTAAGACACCGGTGAGTAAACTATCAGCTGCAGCCACACATTCCAGCCCTCTCCCCGGGTCTGCAGCTCTCGACAGTCCCTAGCTCTGCCGGGCCTCCAGCCCTTCAGTGCCGCTCTGTAGCAGTCCGCGGGGCTCACCACCGGCCCCGTCTCCTCCAGCTGGCTCACCGGGCCGTCTCCTGCAGCTGGTGAGCCGGTCGGTCTGGCCCACGTCTGACCACGCGGCGACACCTCTGCGGGGGCGCCTAGTAACAGGCCGAGCGAGGCCAAGGCCGGCCCTCCCCCGTGTCACGTGCCGCCGCCACCGCCACCGCCACGCCACCGCCACCGCCACCGCCACCGCCGCCCGCCGCCGCCACCGCCGCCGCCGCCACCGCCGCCACCGCCACCGCCACCGCTGTCGCTGTCGCTGTCGCCGGTACTACGAAACCTTTCGAGGCGTCAGTGCTTCGGACTTGCTTTAAAAGCCTATCTCGTCTCAGCGACCAGTAATTAGATTGTAGAGGCGAGATTCCGAAGTGACCTCATGAGGCCACAGGACGGGCACCGACACCAGCTTGTGCAGTGTGCAGTCACGCTCTTGGTCATCCTTGGTAGCGTGCTACCTCATCGCTCACGTGACCTCACGCGCTGACATACCCTAAAACGGGCCGCGCGGACATCCTGAGTACGTCCTCGGAGAGATATAATCGGGAACTCTCGGGCGATCCTAGAACACGCCGTTGACCGCCTGGAGGTTGCATGTCACGAGGCTCACCGCTAGCTCATCTGATAGCAGCAACTCCTGGCCAGCCCGGCCTCGGCCTAGTGCAGTTCAGAGGTGAAAACAATCGATAGAACTGGCTGCACGGTTGCGGGAACTTTTCAATTCGGGTTGCGAAAATGGTGCACAGCTGGTATTTGCGTTTCAAAAGCCCTTAGAGCTTTGCTTCTAGAAGCCTTTGTTACGCAAGCATAGTTTATGTGCTGTTCCCCATAACATGAATTATAATTCTTATGTAATCGTCGGGCAACATTCATCGATTTTTTATCCGTTCTGCCAGAGCCCGGTTCTGTTGCTAACCGTGCCACCGAGGTGACCACGAGGTGCGTCCCAGGCCGTACTATGGACTGGCGTGGCGCCGTCACCACGAGCGTGCAGATGCAAATGACATGTAGATGCGCCCTGACCGTGACTCGACCTTTCCCTGATTTACGGTCATCATTATCTGACTGGACCGGCCCCAAATCGTGTCTTCACGTACCGTACCTGAATACGAACGACGTGGCGCTGCGTGGCCGCCGGGCTGGTGTTTGCTGGGTCTGTGTGCTGCGGGCCCTCTCCACCCACGTGTCGGCCCTGGTCGCTTTGTTAGCCCAAAGTCCGCATGTTTTTACCCAGGCTGAGGTACACATTCTTTGTTGGTAGTCCGCCCAGAGCCAACCTGCTTACTTCAATACCAGTCCTTGGCCAGGGACTGGTCAGTGGTCATTTCCTGCAGTGAGGAAACTGGGCAGGGCCTATCTTCTTTCACCTTCGTCCTTCAGTGCTCCCTGTCCAAGTATCCGTCCTGTGCAAACTCGTCTCTCTTGCCCTCTGTTGCCAGCATGCCTCACGCTGATCGGTTAGCACCCAGCTGCTGGAGGCAACTGGAAGCAAACCAGTCTGCGGTTACCGCGAACACAGATAGCGATCCATTCGTCAGAAATCCTTCAAGCGTGCTGTCCTCGGGCCTCCCTCGTCCCACCTCCCAGCGGTCAGCGTATGATGTCAGGGGGACTGCAGACTCTCAGCGGTCATGGCATGGCAGCAGGGGACTGCAGACTCCCAGCGGTCATGGCATGGCAGCAGGGGACTGCAGACTCCCAGTGGTCATGGCATGGCAGCGGGAGGATGCGTCGTCAATAGTTCCCTGCTTCCTCGGGCGTCCCTGGGGTGTATTCTGGGTGACCATTGTATGGTGGCATGTGATGGTACTGCGCCCATGCTGCCTGACCCCGGTGGAGCTGGGGCCCTGTGACGGGGTGAGGGGGGGGGGGAGATTACCCGCGGGGCGACACCTGACACCGCCGCTCGATCGTGGCACATCAGCTGGCGAGCGCCAGTGTTTACTGCCGGCCCGCTGGCCTAATGGACTGTCCTGTCCTGCCCGCCAGCCAGCCGGCCAGGGTCCCCGGCAGGCGGCGCCTCCAGTCGACTACAGTCCCCACAATCCAGCCTTGGGTCCCCGGCAGGCGCGCCTCACAGTCGACTGGTCCCCGTCATCCAGCCTGGGTCCCGGCAGGGCGGCGCCTCCAGTGCGACTACGTCCCAGAACATCCAGCCTGGGTCCCCGGCAGCGGCCGCCTCCAGTCGACTGTGGTCCCCGGCTCATCCAGCCTGGGTCCCCGGCAGGCGGGCGCCTCCAGCCGACTGTGGTCCCCGACATCCAGCCTGGTCCCCGGCCAGCGGCGCCTTCAGTCGACTGCGCTCCCGGTCATCCAGTCTGCGGTCCCCGGGCAGGCGGCTCATCCAGTCGACTGTGGGTCCCCGTCATCCAGCCTGGGTCCCGGCAGCGGCGCCTCAGTCGACTGGTCCCCGTCATCCAGCCTGGGTCCCCTGCAGGCGGCGCCCTCCAGTCGAACTGGGGTCGCCGTCATCCAGCCTGGGTCCCCGGCATGCGGCGCCTCCAGTCGACTGGTGGTCCCCTTTCCATCCAGCCTGGGTCCCCGGCAGGCGGCGCCTCAGTCGACGTGGTCCCCGACATCCAGCCGTTGGGTCCCCGGCAGGCGGCGCTCCAGTTCGGAACTGGGGTTCCCCGTTCATCCAGCTGGGTCCCCGGCAGGCGGCGCCTCCAGTCGACTGGGGTCCCCCGTCATGCAGCCTGCCGGTCCCCGGGCAGCGGGCGCCTCCAGTCGACTGGGGTCCCCCGTCATCCAGCCTGGGTCCCCGGCAGGCGGCGCCTCCAGTCGACTGTGGTCCCCGTCATCCAGCCTGGGTCCCCGGCAGGCGGCCGCCCCAGGTCGACTGGGGTCCCCGTCATCCAGCCTGGCGTCCCCGGCAGCGGCGCCTCCAGTCGGACTGGGGTCCCCGTCATCCAGCCTGGGTCCCCGGCAGGGCGCCTCCAGTCGACCTGTGGTCCCCGTCAGCCGGATAGTGCAGTTTTGCATGGCGTTCCCTTGGCCCGTTTTCCCGACAAATGTCAGCCGATTGAGTCACGAGTGCGCCGCGGCGTGTAACCGGCACAGTTGTGCAACAATGGCACGTTCGGCGGGATAGCGGACCAGAGGAAATGCGGCCAGTTGTCAAATGCCGTCGAGTCAAGGTCTATTTTAGCATGTTAACTGGGGAGATTTGTCCCCAGCAGTGCCTTGAAATCCCCCCTCCAGTTGACGCAAAAATCTCCCGCAGTCGATGGTAAGAAACATGCGTTTAATTGATAATTGTTCCGTCGACCCGACGTCACCCCCCCCTCGGCCAACAATATTTCACTGTGGAAACGAAACAAAACAAAAATCCCACAAACTCGAGGCCTACATAGATCCGCCTGGAAATTCACCCTAGTGAAAATTCCTTATTAGAGAAGGTATCGCGGCGAGAGGAGTGAAATTCGACAAGAATTTGCCTGAGTCATTGCGCCTACATTAAAAAGTGTATTTCAATTCAATCGAATATATACTCAACATTCGATCCAGCTTTGGTTTTGCTACCAAAACGCCTTAGCTTTCCCTGCACGCTCAGTTTGTCGGCCAGCCTTCCAGCCAGCCACCAGCTGCGTGGCATCTGTCTCGTGCCAGAGATTAGGGCCTGACCCCACACCGTGACCTGCAGTGGGGGCTGCGGCAGGCTCTGGGGCCCCGCACTGGGGCGGCCCGCCCCGCCCCGTTCGGCAGTCAGCGGTCGTTAAACCTGCTTCGCCCGCGAGACGCGCCAGTTTGTTTGTGCGTGTGGGCGAGGTAGCACGCACACGCAGTTCCGTCTGCCAGTGTCGCACCATGGAGGATTTCGCCTTTGCGATTACGGGTGAGTGGCCTGTAACGTTCACCTCCCGGCACGTGCCGTTCACGCAGACCGTTCGTGTTCATCCGTGTTCCACCCCCCTCTCGGCCGTGATCGCCGTGTTCCGACCGATCGCCTCCGGGTGAGTGACGCTCAACTTCACGGTACGTGACACCGCCATACTTTCTCCATTTGTTCTTGATTCGGTCGCGGCACGTGTTCCGCCTTTCCGCAGCGTGAGTCATCGCTCCCAGGGATTTGTGTACTGTGCGGTCACGCCAGGTTCGGTTTGAACTTATTGCCGAAAACGTTTACAAATGTGTGTCAAATAGGGATACCGCTAGGCTGATAGAACGAATCTGTGGAAAGCCCCAAACCGTTAATGTTTCCTTAATGGGCGTATAATAGCGTTAATGAGTATGTGGTGTGGCTGTCATGTAGTGCCCTGCAGTGCTGGTAATTGGTCACTTACCGTTTACCGTCCGTCCGTGTGCCTGCTTAATTGTAATCTATTTGGTCCTCAGCCTCAGCTGGACAGAATTCGTGCTCATTTTATTGTGACGAAAATTAATTGTTTGGTGTAAGTATCGATATGTCTGGCTTTAGGATAAACAAAAATAAAAGTGCAACATCCCTAACTTAAAATTATGTGCACAATATTTTGTCGAAACTATTCTGAATAAAAGCGTCTTTAAGCGTCTTTTGCGTGATTCCTCAACGGTAAGACCAAGCGCTGATGGTTAGTTAATAATACATGCATGTTTCGTGATGCATACCTTGTGATGCTGATGTACGCAAGCACTTAATTCCCTTTGAGATTTCGATAAATTATTCCACCAACATAAAATATTCCGGCAATCAGTAAGTCGACTGGCTGGTGGGGCGTTCTCTGGTACGCACAAACCCATCCTCACGTCACCTTAACGCATTTGTCTTTTGTCTCCCTCTTAGCATAATTCCAACATTCCTAATCATGACCTCGGAAAAGCAGCGTAAATTGTTAGGGAATGACATTTTTATAGCGGCCTCGGATGGCGCCTGGACAGAAAAAGCCGCGAGGGGAGGGAAAAGGTATGCGGGCGACGGCGGAAGAAAGTCTGGTCGGGCACGGCAGGACCCGAGACGGGCGCCTGCAGTTGCCTGCTATTAATCATGCTGACTTGACAGATATGTAGCTGACACTCATTTTCGGGGATAATTCTGACTTTTCCTCGCGGACGAAGGAAACCGGAGATGTGATCCAGATCTCGAAACCAAATCTCCAGATTTAATCCTGCATGATCCCGAGTGACCTCTGGCGGGCAATCATGAGCTCATTTTCTGTTTGCTCTTTTTGAGCCTGCTGTATCATCGAGTATTTAACCACCGATGGTACCCATCCCTGTACCGTGGTGAAACTGTTGCTTAGCTACGTCTGCGGTGTTTAAACCCGGGTTCTGGCGCCAAGTGAGCCGAGCCCGCCGGCTGCAGTACGGTTCGGTCGCTAGGCTGCAGCAGGCTTATACAGGCTGCAGACCTGTGCAAAACCGAACGATGACGTCACCGTGCAGACGTGTCATGACGTCACAGGGCCATTGTTGAAGTGCTGTTTTGACCGCGGTCATCGGCTATATTTCTTGCCACGGTCGGTCAGCTAAAGGGAGAAGTTGTCCCAATGCAAACTGAGTGCAAATATTGCATTTAAGATTCAGGGAAATCTGCTTATATCTATCGGCATCTGCTCGCTGACACACCCCTTGGTCCGAGCAAATTGTTTACCCATGGCAACCTAAGCTTCTGCCACCGCTGCTGGCCGCGCCTCTGGTCTAATGACGTCACCGGCGGCTGGTGACGCCGCCGCCGCCATCTCCGCGGGGCTCGTGTGTCGTGTGCCGCCGACGTGCTGGGGTCGTCAGCAGCCGGTGTCACCGCCAGCTGCAGATGGAACTGATGACCTGGTCTGCCCTGCCACTGCTGCCAAGCCGTAGCGACAGGGGCGACTGACCAGACCACAGAACGATAGACGCAGCCGGTATCCAGGCGGTATCCAGGCGGTATCCAGGCGGTATCCAGGCGGTATCCAGGCGGTATCCAGGCGGTATCCAGGCGGTATATCCAGCCGGTATATCCAGCCGGTATGCGATGTGAACTCGGATGATGCGAACTCGGATGATGCGAACTCGGATGATGCGAACTCGGATGATGCGAACTCGGATGATGCGAACTCGGATGATGCGAACTCGGATGATGCGAACTCGGATGATGCTAACTCGGATGATGCGAACTCGGATGATGTAAACTCGGCAATGCCTGCAGTCCGATGTGAACTGGGAAGTGTTTTCCGGGTCTGATGGACGAGAGGCCGGGTCATGTTCGCGGTGGGCGTTGCCGGGTCCGCGGTGACCGATTTGTTTGCTGTATCGGCCAGGGTCGAGACGATGAGTCAGACCAGAGCACAGTCAGCCTGTCAGCGGGCCGCTGTAGACGTAGTCAGCTGCCGAGTCCTTGGGAGCGGAGGGGTGAACAGGTCACCAGACAAATCCAGTTGTCCGGTTACGTAACGTGCAGAGAAGACGGACGCTGCCGGTGGTGAATACGTACAGCTTACGTAAGTCGGTAATGGAGTAGCATGGTTTGTGGTGTACATAGTTACTGGTTTGTTCGTTGGAACCGTGGTTTATTTGTATTACAGTTGCTTGTCTTATATGGTTGCAAACTTGTGATTGAGACATTGACGTGTTTGTAACTGGCTGTCATTCTGCAGTCAGTTGCGTTGTCATTCTGCAGTCAGTTGTGTTGTCATTCTGCCGTCAGTTACGTTGTCTTCTACGTGTGCCAACTTCTGACTGATGCCATTGACGTGCTTTATAGAGTCGCTCGGTTGTATTACATCCGATTAAACACCAAACACATTATATACAACCATGTATCTTCCCAGGTATTACTCCTAAAAATGTATTACAACTCTGTCCAGTTCACCGTTATTTTTGTATTCTTTATTTTCCGAGAACAGAGTGGTCTCCGCTGACTAACAGTCATTTAACGATAAAACATTTGCAGCAGAACCGGGATCTATTTGTTTACGGCTCGCAAAAATAACTGAATCTGGGCAATGCCTCAAAATATACCTCACTTAGCACTGCGGCTGGACCGAGATAAGAACTACGTGTTTTAAAAACACAGGGAACCCCGGCTTCGTGTGTTTTGCGCTCTACTATGATGACAAATGAATACTATCGCCACTCGCATCAAGGAAGAGCCATGCTGTACGCTGTTGACATATTTCCGCCTGCTGAGCGGTAGCGTGTATAATAAGGCAGTTATTGTCTTCCTTGTTGACAAAGGAAAGCAACGCACTGTTTACACTTTGTTTTTGCCTCGATATTCCCATACCGTTATCACATGCTCCTCGGGAAATTGCATGTCTATGTCTTCGGACATTAACATAATATCGAGCTGTATTCCGCTAAGCAGCAATAACAATCACCCTATCTATGTATAAATGGTATTTCATTGTAATGCACTTGACGTTGTGGCTATAGCGTTGACATTTCGTTTAGTTTATTACTCTTCAATCAGCCTTACGTTTGTAGGAACAGTTATACCACAATATACACCAACGTGACAACTAGGAACTCCGCTGATTCAATTTAAATTTGAAATGCTTCTCGATAAATGTACGTTTCCCGGTAGATTTTCTATGCTCCCCTCTGTTCGAATTATGCCCTGGCAATCGTGATCACCAGGAAACAACCGAAGCCGACCTCCATCGAAACAGTATCACTTACGAAGCCCGCTTGCAGGGCATAAGCTGTTGTAAAAGTTGTTACTCATTTTATTATTATTATTTGTAATTGGGTGATTCAGAACCTCCCCGTCCACCGCATCTAATCCCGTCAGCAGGCTTTCGACTGTGGCTTCTTGTTAACGTGTCTCGAGTCGGAGCACTGATGTATATTGATATGCGATGTTACCCAGTGGACGTCTAATTAGATCGCCAGCGGCTTATGCTAAACTGGTGATAGATGAGCTCCGTGTGAGCCGCGTGGGACATTCACAGAACTAAACATCCGGAGAATGGTGGCGCAGGCCGCCGTCTCGGGTCGCCGTGCAGGCTCGTGGTCGGGTAGCTGTCACCTGCTGACGGGTTGTCTGACCACTCATCTGATGGGGTTCGTCTGTCAACTATTGACTGGCGGGATGACAGATCTACTGTAGCTGGCTGTCAGGATGCAGGCATTGTGGTAGCCATTGACTGAGATGAAACAAAGAGATAGTCTGTTAAGTGTTACTACTCCAAAGGAGGTTTGCCCGTCCTTTGTCTACGCCAGTGGAGGTTTGCTTATGGATCGGTGGTTGGTGGGGTGTGGGTGTCTTTTTGCTACCGGAATAACTACCGTGCACGTGACCACACGCGATTCCCACGCTCCGGTCCAATCTGGCTCGATGTGGTCTGGTCTGGCCAGGACCGGTCCGGTCCGGTCCGGTCCGGTCCGGACAGAGACCGGACGTTCAGAGGCAAGGCAGGACAAAAAACCAGATGACCGGAGTCGGGCAGGGGCAATGAGCGCAAAAACCGAGATGAGCCGGACGTTCGGGGCAGGGCAGACAAAACCCAGACTGACCGGCACGTGTCGGGCAGGGCAGGACACAAGAACCAGATCCGGACCTGGCCGGACGTTCGGGCAGGCGGCCAGGGTACCAAAAAACCAGTATTGGATCCTGGGTACGGTTCGGGGCAGGGAGCAGGACCAAAACGCAGGATGCACACCCGATAGAGCACACGTTCGGCAGGCTGCAGGGGACAAAGAAAGAGACAGTCAAGTGAGCCGGCGAACGTTCTCTTGAGCAGGCAGGACAAAACCAGGTGACCGGACGTTCAGGCAGGGCAGGACAAAACTAGATGACCGGACGTTCGGGCAGGGCAGGACAAAACCAGATGACTGGACGTTCGGGCAGGGCAGGACAAAACCAGATGACCGGACGTTCGGGCAGGGCAGGACAGAACTGGATAGTGCAGCAGAGCTGAGGGGCTGGTCGGTCTGCCCGACTCACGAGCAAACGTACCAGACACAGACCTCTCCGTGGCAGCAGAATTAATGGAGAGGCGATGCGGGTAATTAAGACCTAAATAGGTTCTATAAATAGTCGAGAACCATCTGAGGAAGACAGGTCGTGGCAGGCGAGACTAAATTCCAGAGAAGAGATGGAAATACTACTCTGATAATAGTCGGTCAACAGTGTAAGTTTCCATTCGCCTATCACCTTGCGATGCATGGCAACTGTTTGGCACCGAGTGCCTTCACATCTAGGCATACAATTGCATGGCAATTTATTGTTTGAAAAGACACTTGCAGTGTTCCTGCATCAGACAATCTCGTCGCCTGACTGTTTGCACAGGACAGCGCCCAGATCCGTCACCGTTAATTCCGTTTGACCCTCGCCAGTGTATGAGGTCCGATACATACGTGACCGTGCAGGCAAGGAAGTACGTCCGTCCTGGTGTTTCGCCCCTAATTGTGCTGGAGCTTCGATTCAACAACGAGCGTGTTTCTTGTGATGAGAGGAAGCCATTAGTACCCGATTTTAAGTTTCTGCGTCATTGTGTGATCTCTGAAGTCATGTCAATGACCCGGATGTCATCCAAATCGTGCCTGTGTTGTAAAGAGATTGAATTGTAATCGAGCTAGAGTCGTGAATGAAAATGCAGCGCATTTATTGTCGTTGAGGAATGCATTTCCATTAACTCTAGATCCATGGTGACCTGACCTGATGACCTGATTTGACCTTTGCTCCTTGATCTAGTATTTCCATTAGATATCTGCATTCATGTTTTTTATTATTGTTTGGATGTTATTATATGGTTGTCCAACACAGACGGTTTTTTTGTGTTTATCTACAGTTGCTAGAGATCTGCAAAGCATACTTGGCCGTAAAATGTTCTTAAAATCCACGGGAGGTCAAAAAGTAATCTGAGGTCATTGGAGGTCACGGAAATCGGTTGAGCATGGAGTTTGGACAAAACATGACCCCAATTAAGCATACAATTATGAAATATTTAAGTGGCATCCCCCTGCACTGGTGAGGGTTAACAAATGTTATTCTTACGATCTTGGTTTTCCTGACAACAATGCACATAGCCCGTTCTTTTATCCGTCGCAGTTCCTTCAGCTCTACCCCAACCAGGAACTCCGTCGTTGTGTCTGAGCGTGTCAAGGCTAGCCCAATCCTGTTTTTACTCCCCGACATTCTAAGTCCTGTACCAGTTTCACTGCTTCGTAGAAGCGTTATGATCCGATAAATCCGCTTCACTCATCCTTCCTATCCTACGCCGCCGCGAATAGCGCCCCCGCCACCGGTCTGCCCTGCACTATAGGGCCACACAGTGGGGACTGGGGACCACCGCCGGTCTGCCCTGCACTATAGGGCCACACAGTGGGGACTGGGGACCACCGCCGGTCTGCCCTGCACTATAGGGCCACACAGTGGAGACTGGGGACCACCGCCGGTCTGCCCTGCACTATAGGGCCACACAGTGGGGACTGGGGATACCGGAAGACCGGACATGACCTCACTAGACAATGGACAGGCGCTACTGTTGGCACGTTGTGTTGTACCGCCCATTGAAGTTCGTGTCAATGTGTTGCCGCGGACACCAACCAACCAACCAGCCTGCCGTGTTCCTGTCACCACCGCTGGCTGGCTCCCCCTCCCCCCACCCCTCACACCGGCCACCACAGTGCACAACACACCCACATACGGCGAGCGGTGCGGTCCGCCGTGCGCCGCTGCGGGGGCGGCCCGCACCACAGCAGCGCCCTCTCGCGTCACGACCCGGCCGCCGCAGTCAAGGTGAGCGGTCGCCAGCCACGTGACTTCATGACGTCACAGAGCCGTACGGCGCCCATGCAGCGGTGGCGGTGGCGGTGGCCGAGAGCGGCGGTACGATGGGGTGGGGTGGGCGTGGCCGTGAGGTCGTGCTGCTGCTGGTGGGGAGTGGGGAGTTGATGTAAGGCGGCTCCATGGGGGAGAGGTCAAAGGTCCTGAAAATCATTATTTGCCCCCTCCCCAAAAAACGGCCTGACGTAGGTACAGTGACTGACGGGGCACTCTACCTCCCCTTTGTCAACAGTTTTTTTGGTGACGTCTTGCTACCCTACCCACCTTCCCGGTCAACAACTTTTTGAAATACGCTACTGGATTCCCACAAAAAAGACTAGATCCGCCCTTGTGTGTTGACCTGGAGGTCAGGTGATATTGGTAGAGACTGAGTCAAGGCTTTCCTCCGTGGGCGCAAATTGACCTTAGAAGTCGGCGCGCCAAAAAAAGGAAAAAAATGAACAAACAAAGGCTTACCTCCGCAGCATGGTGCACAGAAAGTGCATGCTGGACACTGGACACTGGACAAGAAGTAGCGCCACGGCTGGTCGTGCCGGGGCCGCCGTTTACGACCGGTGGCCAGTGTTCTGCACTGTCTGCAGTGTTCTGCCAGTGTTCTGTGGTGCAGTGTTCTGCAGTGTTCTGCAGTGTTCTGCAGTGTTCTGCCAGTGTTTTGCCAGTGTTCTGTGGTGGCCAGTGTTCTGCACTGTCTGCAGTGACGGGCAAAGATCGAGGTTATGTAACGCTGCAGTGATGCCTTACAAGCTTCAAGGAGGGCAGCAGATGCGCCGAATGTCGAGGGTCATCCACCAGAACTTATCGTTCGACATCCCCCACTCGCCTTGTCATTGTTATTGTATGGCAAACATTAAGTGTTTGAGTTAGTGTAGTCCGTTTTGCGCTGCGTGAAGCCTCTGAGGGGTCCCGAAGTGGTTTTAGCTTGACATTTAGATGGCCCGGCTGACAGTCGGTCGTTGCCGGCTTAGTGACGTCATAGAGCTTGGTGCAGGAGGAGGACGTGGCAGAGAGGTTCGTGCTCATTTTCTTGGCATCCGGATTCCCTCCTCTCGGAGCCTAGGAATTTGATCCGGGAGACTATGATCGTATCGCACCATATCGCGCGGCCTCACCGGACCGCATCGAGTGGCCTTGTGCTGCACAAGTCTCACCGAGCTGCACCACAGGGCTGCTCCGGGCTGCACCGAGCGTGGCCATTCTGACCACTCGAAATCTAAGACGTAAATATCATACGAGAAGATACGCGTCAGGGCGGCGCCAACGCCGAGGGCCGTCCTCAGGTGACATTGGCGCCGACGCTGCACTCGAAATCTAAAGCCGGCCGCACACTGCGCCATTCGGTTGCGATATCGCCGCGACTCCACCTGCGACACGGCCAATACACAAACACGGCCAATGCACAAACGCGGCCAAACAAATTGTTTCTTTATTGGGGTTTTTGGGCGCGCCGACAACTAAGGTCAATATGCGTCCATCCAAACAAATTGTGTTTCCTAATGCAATTCATTTAGTTGGGAGTTGCGGAACGATACCCAAATGACACAATTTTGAGGAATGGTCCAATCCCTGGGATGTGTCCGCGAAAGAATCGCGGCGATATCGCGGCCGAACGGCCTGGTGTGCGGCCGGCTTTAGACGTAAATCTCATACGAGCAGATACGCGTTAGGACGGCGTCAACGCCGAGGGCCTTCCTCGGCATGGGCGTCGAAAACGGGGAAAGACGGGCCCCAGCCACGGCAAACAGGGTCGTGTTGCCCCTAAAATTTTAGGATTTTTGATATTATGCCTATGGGCATTGCATGGAAAGAATCGACTTCAGAATAGTACGTCCCCCAAACTCTTTGTTCGTGGTGACGCCCCTGGTCCTAGGAGACACTGGCGCCACCTGCTTTTCCGAGCTGAGACCTCAGTTCTTCTGATCTCTGGGAGTGATTATATCAGTCATAGAAGCACCAGCTTCAGTCCCTCCTCCTCTTAGAAGCAGCAGCTCTAGTCTCTCCTCTCCTTAAATAACGGCAGCTCTAGTCCCTCCTCTCCTTGGAAGAAGCGGCAGCTCTAGTCTCCTCCTCTCCTTGAAAGAAGCGGCAGCTCTAGTCTCCTCCTCCCCGCCACAGAAGCGGCCACTCTAGTCCCTCCTCCCCGTCGAAGAAGCGGCAGCTCTAGTCTCCTCCTCCCCGCCACAGAAGCGGCCACTCTAGTCCCTCCTCCCCGTCGAAGAAGCGGCAGCTCTAGTCCCCCTCTCGGCTCGCCGCTCAGTGGCCGGTCGCCTGGACACGGCGGCCTCCCCCCTCTCGGCTTCGCCCCTCAGTAGGCGGGCGCCTGGACCGCGGCCTCCCCCTTCTGCCTCGCCGCTCAGTGGCGCGTGCCTGGACCGGCGTCTCCCCTCTCGCGCTCGCCGCCTCAGTGGGCGTGCCTGGACCGGCGGCCTCCCCCTCTCGGCTCGCCGCTCAGTAGGCGGGCGCCTGGACCGGCGGCCTCCCCCTCTCTGCTCGCCGCTCAGTGGGCGGTGCCTGGACCGGCGGCCTCCCCCTCTCGGCTCGCCGCTCAGTGGGCGGTGCCTGGACCGGCGGCCTCCCCCTCTCGGCTCACCACCTCCTCGGCTGGTCCGCTCGGTGGGGCGCGTGCCTTGGACCGGCGGCCTCCCCCTCCTCTGAGCTCGCCGACCTCTCAGTTGGGCGTGTGCCTGGAGCCGAGCGGCCTCCCCTAATCGGCTGCGCCGCTCAGTGGGCGCGTGCCTTGGACCGCGCGCGCTCCCCTCTCCGGCTCCGCCGCTACACGTGGGCGGTGCCTGGACCGGCGCCTCCCCCTCTGGCTCGCCGCTCAGTGGGCGGTGCCTGGACCGGCGGCCTCCCCCTCTCTGCGCTCCCGTCAGTGGGCGGTGCTGGACCGGCGGCCTTACCGCCGCCCCACGCACCATCCCCCTCTCGTGCGCTCGCCGCCTCAGTGTCGGTAGCCTGGATACCAAATACAAAATCAAAGCAAACAAACCAATAACAAAGACCCACAAACAAAACACAACCAACACATACCAACAAACCACCACCACACCCAAAAAAACAAACCCCCTGGCGGCCTCCCCCTCTCTGCGCTCGCCGCTCAGTGGGCGGTGCCTGGACCGGCGGCCTCCCCCCTCTCGGCGCTCGCCGCTCAGTGGGCGGTGCCTGGACCGGCGGCCTCTGCCGGGTAATGACTTGGCAGCGCAGCGGCCTCGCCAGAGCGGCGCCTCTCGCTCCACTGAGATACATGCGCCGGGTGACCTCCGCTGACCCGGACACGGTGCCGCGCTGACCGGCCCGGAGCAGGCCGCCATGCCGCCGCCGCTCGGACGCCACTCGGCCATGTGTGCTCACTGTGCACTGTGTATAGTGACGTCACCTGGCGCCAGACAGCCGGGCCAAGCGGTGGTTACCGGCCGGGAGAGGTAACCATGTGGGCAGTGGTAATTGCTGCTGCTACAGTGTGCCTGTGGCTGGATTTGTGTGTGTTGCTGGCTTGTACCGTTGGTCTTGGTTTGTGGGTACCCTACAAGACACTGAGAAGCACGTTAGCCTCGCGAATGCTAACTCAAATAACAACATTAATTTGTTTTCCAGTTGGGTGCGATACGCAGTTGCCAAACCGTGTCGCTGTGGTCTGGGCTGATACACCAGCACATTTCACACTAACGAACTAACTCCTCATTCTGCACGTAATCCGCTATGGACGTCAGCTGGATCTTGAGATATCGTCACACCGCTAGCCGTGTGACAAAGAAGACTTAATAGTTGTCGGCGCGCCCGAAAACCCCAATAAACAAACAAACAAGCCACTTGGTCCCAGGCAGGGCCGAACGCCGCCTCGGGCAGGGCCGAACGCCGCCTCAGGCAGGGCCGAACGCCGTCTGATATAGACCAGACGCCATCCCATCCACTGCCCGAGGCGCTGCACTCAACAGGTCGACAACTTCACCTCCACCGGCCGCGAGGGCCGCTCTTTACCGAGCGCCGATCAAGTGCTGCTTCGGCGAATCTGCTCACACGAAAAGCGTAACTAGCGAGCAAGTTGCATGACTGGCTTCCGGTATACTCAACACTGACCAAGTTTAGGATGGGATTTCTAGCCTCGATGACCTTTGTAAACGTACGGTGCAAAGTTCTCTCGCTGTACGAATGGCCGTCTCGCCTCGAGAGTGAGCGGCAGATCGGGCGGCGGATCGGGGCCCGACATGATGACGTATGATGCTCGCTGTTTGGACGAGATTGGCCGGTCGCAGGTGTTATGGAGCGATGGTGTCACTCCGTGTTCGGCTACGGCTTCTGATTTGGCAGCAACGCGGCCTCTTCATTTCGCAGCACTGATGTGATGATTTGGCAGCTCCGGAAGAGACATAACTTCACGGACTTACGCGGTGACTGACGCGCGCTGTCAGCTGTGGATTTTGCAGCATTCAGCAGCTGATGTTCGCATTCACCTGAAAATTGCCTTCGCTATGCCTGTTTTACCAACGAGGGTCATTCATTGAGTCGGTCACTGGCCAGTACTGGGCTGAGACCCAGATGAGAGATGCACTCTCTCATATCGCAACCAACACCTGCCAGGCACTTCAGCACCTCCCGTTACGACCAGACTGGACCGTTAGATCCGAAGAGCGACTACCTCCTCCTCCTCCTCCTCAAACAAAGCTGAAGCTCCCGGTCTAGTGATCGATTGCAGCTTTGCCACCTCGGCGTTACGGCGTCCTAGCTTCATTAAGTCGGTCCCTGTCTCGGTGCGTCGCTGGTCTGGAGGACCTGCCGTTCCCAGGGCGACTGCCACCGCTCCCAGGGCGACTGCCACCGCCATCGACACCGCCGGGGTGCGCTGTTTTCGCCGAATCCCTCCCTCCGTCACCCTCATTGGCGAAAGGCCAGCTGGCAGCCGACGCACGGCGTGCCCGGGGAGATTTGTCTGTATAACGACAGCGGCGACGGCTGTGACGAGGGGAGACGGAGCCGCCGGCGGCACGGCTACGCAACGCTGATCACGGACCGAGTGGAGGACTGAGGGTGGATGGAGGACACCACCAGGCACTTCCCTCGCCATTGACAACCGCATTGCACCAGTTTGCACCACATGGAACCACTCTTTGCCACCAGGTCCTAGCTCACATCATCAGGCGCTAGCTGCCAGTTGCCACCACCAGAAACCACCATGAACCATCAACCACCGCGTCCACCATTCACCCCTTCCTCCCCTGACCCCACCATGTACGTGCACAGCCTCCCTCCACTCAGTACAGCGCACTCGGCCCGTTCATTCATCACCGGGGCGGGCGCCGGGTCGCCGCCGGCAGGCTGCGCCAAAGAAACCCGTGGTAATGGCACCGCTGACCCGGATAGTACTTAATCCTGCACGGCGCGCCGGCCGCGGAAACGGGCGCACTTATGAGGTCCGACACGAATTGGTTTTGCACTGACGGGAAGGCCACGGTTCGATCGGGATCAGCGGGCGCGCGGCGGCTCGTAAAGCACGACCTGCCACAGTCGTTCGAGGCCAGGCGGCGGATCGACTCCTGTCCATAACGTAGCGTATCGACCGCGAATGCCTCACCAGACAGCAGTCACTGCAGCTGGCTGAGGTAACGGCTGAGTGTGGGCTTTCAGGGGCGGAGCGAGAGCTCGGGACTGATTTCGGAATAAAGCGGTTTGGTTCGTATAGCAGTGCACTTGTTTAATGACTTGTGGTTTCTGTTGAAGTCGGGATCGGTTTACAGTTATGTCTCTTTTTATTGCCAGCGGGGCTATTATTTATAGTAAGATAATATATTATTTTGTTTCCTACACAGATACATCTAGGAGAAGTTACAGGGAAAGCTACTTTCAATGTAAAACATACGGAAGCTGGTGGACCTCTAGTATTTACTACCTTACTGGAAAGGTGTGATATTGTGACCTTTCATGTTGGATTCATATTTTGTCTAGACACTCTGGTAACGACACTCTGGTCTTCTCTTTTCATATTCACATTGGAACGGAAAGACATTCCTGTCTCTTTTAAGTGATGCTGTATGGCATGTCTTAAATAATTCATGCCGCATTGCCGCTGGCATAGCTGCATCGGAACTACTTTTCCTTATGCGCTAGAATCATTGGGTCCGAATGAATCACGCTCAACACTCCAGCTACGATTTTATCACGATATGAAGCCAACATGTTGCCAGTTCATGATCGTTGTTCCGTAAGAACAACACGCGGACCACATTGCGATTTTTGCATTCAGAGAATGGTCTAACCGTCTATTGTCTAAGTAGCAGGTATTTATTATGCCCCCGGCGGCGAGTCACGTTATGAGTTTTCCTTATCGTTCTGAGTTACTTATTATTTCTATGTATTGTGAAATGTCATGAAGTCATTTGAAGCTGCTTTCCAGTAGTTTCCTTGATATACATATTTGAGCAATTATATTTCAATTGTTTTCATGAAAATTATCCGAATTACGGCAGGTACGATTTAAAGGTCATTAACATTCCAATCTTGATTCCACGCGGCCGAATTGTGATAGCGTTGGACCAATAGTCGTAGTATGACCATAAGGGTCATAGCTTGTGAGTCTCACAGCCTGACCTATAGCCTGCCAACCCTTATCCCTGCTGACCGACGCTGCACTGGTCCGACTGGTCGGGTTTATTGTCCAGTAGCGATCCGATCCGACAGGTCAGACAGTCTAGCAGCTGCGTGACAGGTCTTTTGGTCCAGCGGGTCTTTAATCGCAGCTGTGACCCGGCCGTCGCTGCCGTACCGAATGGCCCGAGCGGCTCAGACCAG
>VOPJ01011255.1:0-50853 GCA_014673585.1 Semibalanus balanoides
GTTAGTTTTGCCAGTGTGTATAAATAATACCTACTATTTGAAAATCAGTCAAATCTTGAACATTTTTGGCCTCAACCAAAATTGGTCAATATTTGGTTAATCAAAATGCTTCCTGTTTGGTATTGGATTGGTTTCGGTCAGGAAATTTTGGTAAAATGACATCACTATTAGGTATTCACATCCTGAGTACATACCTACAGGGTCCGCCGAAATTAGGGAAACGAAACGCTCTGAGTTACCTTCCACTGAGAGGCGCCCATGCAAGCTACATACGTGAATTTCGTACCATAGTTCGCTCGCGGTCTCAGGAACGTACAATTTAAATGATTTCGGCCAGGGTCTATTTCGTTAAGCCTGGGTGCAGTGAGAACACTTATAGCGAACCGTCTACTGCGCGGGAACGGCACCGGTACCGTCTCTAAGGCGCTTAACGAGTCAAGAAAGCGTATAAAAATGACCCGAGGCATGCTGTATCAAAGAGGAAATTTTGAGAGAGCCAAAGGCCAGGAAAAGAAGAGAGAAAACAAAAAGACCGAGTCATCCAGAAGTGAAAAGGAGTCATCAGAAGCGAATCCGAGAGAACGTTGGCGAGGTCCAAGCAATCTTCACAGGTGCCAACGAGAAGGAGAAGATTAACAAGAGTGCTGGAGCAGCACGTCTAGGCCTGGAATACGCGTGCGCACCCTGATGCAAGACGGGTTCCAGCAGGATAGCGCCTCTCACTTACGGCCGAGCAAACTAAAAAATTCCTGAAGCGAAGAGACGAACGCCCAGGACACAGGAAGTTATGCCCCTCATCACCCGACCTCCTCCTTGAACTCTCTACCTGGGCGCGTTTGGGAGCCCGAAGTGTGCAATGATCGTTCTCACCCAACCTTGAGTCCAAGAACTGGAACGAGGTGCTGGCACAACATGGACAAGCACTACATCCAGCGTGTCTGCCGTGCTTCCAGGTCTCGTGTGGAGAAAGTGATTGAGGCTGAGGGTGAATACATTGGGTAGTTGCAGACGTGATGACCTGGTGTGTATGTCTGGAAAAATAAATGTCATTGGAATAATTATTTCTTTTGATTTGGTGCAGGTCCTCTCAGATGTCATAAGCGTTACCCTAATTTCGGCGGACCCTGTGCAACAAAATGAGAACGACATAGGGTTAAAAAGTGACATCTAATTTGACCTAACAATAAATGAACTTCCATATCCTTTGGAACGAGTTCAGCAGAAACAAAATCAAGTAAGTCTGTTTTCTTAGGGGACGTCCCCTCCATTTTTGTTTTGGGGGGACGCGCCCCCCGTCACCGTCCCCCCGCCTCCGACGCCCATGCGGCCACCCATCGCCACAGGATCAGAGGCGTAGCTTTTTGAAAATCATTGGGGTTGCACTTAGTTGTTAAGAGCCCATTTGTGCCACATCTCGTCATAGGCGTAGTGTTAAATTCCAAAATTACTGGGGTTGTAGCTGCAACCCCCCTTTGCATTAAAGTTACACCCATGCTCAGGATGTCAGGGCATGAAACAGAAGACATAGGCGCTCCAGCGCTACCAGCTAGGCCCGCCAACACTGGGCCAGTCGTGACATGACGTTGTTCTCTCCGCGACATGATCACGCGCAGTTCTCAAAGTGGCAGTATCTCTATCATGCCACTGTTTGTGCTCTAAACCCTCGTCTAGTTGGGCCTCCAAAGTCATTGACTGCGGGCGTGATGTGAGAGCGGGAGTGTTCTAGGCCTCTGAGTGCGTGCTACGCCGTTACGTTTGCTGGAGGATGAAGTTCTCACATGTTAAGCTCCTCTACATTGTACTAAATGCAGGGGGTGTCATCCCTATCTCCGTAACGTGTCCAGAAATACACATGACGTCACCCTTGTAGACAATTCTGGCGCGTGTCGCTTGCGGTCGGTTGTAACATTTTTTTTTCTCGCAAATAACTATTTAGCAAATAAAGAAACAACAAATATTTTGATGTCTTCGTGTTTGTCTTCTCAGGACGCGTCGATTTATACCAATTTTACCTGGTTTAGGTCAAATTCAAAAGTTTTCAACCGGCACGGCGCGAGATATGGGTCTGGAGCAGATTTAACACGAGGCGTGAAGGCGGTGGGGTTGGTTTCGTAGTTTGGTCGGCGGTTCAGGGTGATTGACGGCGTGAGTCGGCGATGGGAGAATAATGCGGAAAGAGTGGCGATGGGTGTGATGGATGTGGGTGGTGGCGGCGGTGGGGTGGTGGGAGGGTGAGCGGGTGTGCGGCGTATTGCTTCGTGGTAGTAAGTGTAACGTTGTAAAGTTTGAGCTGAGTGCGTAGAGGCGTCTCGTGGGAAAATGGAGCGATGGACTGAGCGAAGGCGGGAAACCGGTGAGGTGACAGCGTGAGCGTGTCGACGCTGGTCTGAGGGCGTATGATTCACGTAAGTCGAAGGCGCGTGGGGATGTGACTACCTAGTGGGTGAGGTGAGTGATGGCCGTGTTGAGCGGTGAAGATCGAGTTTGGGTGTGGCGGGTCTTGGCGTGTGGGATGTACAGGTCAGTGCAGCACAGCTCTGGCGGAAGGTGGCGCGCGCATTTTGCCCCGCCAGAGCCGAGCAGGCGACCCTCAGGGCGACCTGGCGCGTGAAAATTAGTTGGTATGGCCGCACTCCACAGGACAAAATATGTCAACAATTGACTGCAAACAAGCAGCTGTGTCTTCTCTTGGTTGTGTAATAACTTTATCAAATGAGAGTGGAACATCTGGATAAGTAGTGTATTGTGCAATACGTATATAAAGCGCGCAATGCACGTCCAACCGAAAACAAACACTTTTCAGTTCGGTCAGTCATTTATTAGGGATTGGGAAAGCAACATTTAGTTGACACCTGTACTTCCACGTTAATATTTTACAGTAAGCTTTCGCAGCTTTGGAATAAATGACGATAAAACAGCTAATGTACGAAACAAAACGCAATACAAAAGAATGCATAAGAAGACATTAGTCAAGCCAGTATGTACAACAGACCCGGCAATCGCAAATTAGTTCTTATGCGTTTCTCATAATTCTGCCGCCCGCTGGCACTCATTCAACAAAAGTCACGTGCACACACATCGTATCACGCGCGCAAGCAGCAGTTTTATCACGATTAGTCGTGGCACAGGCTCGCGCCGCCGGCAGGCTCGCTGCCAATCCCATAGTAAAAGGGGGCGCCACTGCGCGCCGAGCTTCCCCGCCGCGCCGACAGATGACAGCACGAGTATTAGTGGCCGGCGGCCGCGGACGGCCGCGCCGCTCGCTCGTCTATCACATACACTGCCAGTCCGTCTCTATGTCTCCGTCTCCGCCTGTCCGTCCACGTCTCCACGTCCGTCTCCACGTCCACGTCCGTGTCTAGCGGGGGGCCGGGCCGGCCGGGTTCAGGCCGAGGGAGGGGAATGTGAGGCGAGACTGCCTCCCGGCCCTCTCTCTATCTCTCTGCGCTCTCAGGAGGCGCGTTACGTCAACAACGTCATGTCCTTTTTGCTGGGCAGACTGGGCCGCTTGCCCTGCCACAGCGCGTCGTGAATGGTGAACGCGTCGATCGTCACAGACAGGTGCTTGGTGTGGATCTGCGCGAAGCTCTTGCCGCCCGAGTTGTATCTGAAAAACGGACACGTGACATCAGTCACTGAGCGCTTAATAACAGCGCGACACTGGCATGTGACATATCACGGAGGGCGACCCGGCATCTCTCTGAGTGTAAAACAACTTGAAAACAACAGAAACAGGAACAGAAAACCTTAGAAACCTAAAAAATCGCTGTGAAGTGTTATCATGTTCAAAGATCAATAACTATATACTGCAAACACCGAAAGAGTCGAACGACAGCTCCAGTGAGTCTGAAACGACATTGCTGCATGTACGAGACGAGTCATCCCGCCGCAAAGTGAGGGAGCAGCTGGAGAGACACCACGCGAGCAAAATGTGCTACTCACTTGAAGAACTTGTCGAACATTTTATCGGTGGCCATCTTCGGTCCCGTGCCGTACAGTTTGAACACCTCTTCCGTTTCCGGCTCATAGCTGAAACAGGTCAGGTCAGGTCAGGTCAGGTCAGGTCAGGTCAGATCAGATCAGGTCAGGGGTCAAGAACCACATACTGCTGACGGCGTAGATGCAAGTTAAGAAGACAACAAAATCATGAATACATCATTAACTCGACTCAATAGCATTTAAATGCCAAAGCATAAATCATGAAAGCCTGACAGGATTAATTAGAATGTGTGCCAAAGAACGTGAACAGAGGCCTAGATTCCCTACATGTCTTCTACCTCTCCCTTCCGACTCCACTGAAGATTGGCTCCAATTTTAATCTCATTCCACACACGCCAACACACCTGCAGTCCACCGGACAGCAGATAGTGAGATATCGCCCCTTTCCGCGGTTCTGACGTACCAGCAGAGTAGGTACACTCCATTCCCAGTCCCCTGTACAAAGATGCCAGTACATAGCAGGAGAAAGGCACCAACGTACCAAACGGCAGCTTACGTACGTACCAGTAGAGAGCGCGGAACTGACAGCGCGCGTCTCTGAAGTGCCCCCCCCCCCCATCCTCGACACTAACGTACCAGTAGAGCGCGCGGAACTGGCAGCGCGCGTCTCTGAACAGTACGAGGAAGTGGCGCGTCTCCACGCGCGCGATCTCCTCCAGCACGCGCTGTTTGGCCTCCCGGTTCACGGCACCCGGGAACACGCAGTACTCGACGGCGTTCAGCAGGATCGACCGGTTCGACTTGGACGCCGCCGCCTTGAAGAGCCGGGGACCTGCCCGACAGACAGACAGACCACATACGAGAGAGAGAGACGTCGAGTGACCACACAGGGAACACAGACACCGACCCGGCAGACTGCACGGGGAGGGGGGAGGGGCGAATGGGACACGTGACACAGCCAGACAGACATGCTATCAACCATCGACATACGCTAACCCCACCGGTGGGGGCGAGCGGGGTGGGGGTAGGTACTCAAACATAACGCAGAATCCAGTGGAGCGACGACAGGCCAGATATTGTACCAGAAAGGGAACGCGGTGCCAGGTGCCTCACAACTCCCATGACAGCAACACTCCATACAATCACAGCACATTGACATGGCGAGGTCGACCATAAACAGCACGGACGCCGTCAGAGTAGCGGAGCGACGTACCGTTGTAGTCGTAGCTGGCCATGGACGAGGTGTCGCTGGCTCCGTCGTCTCCGTAGTTGCGTCTCGGAGACGAGGCCGGGCGGCAAGCGAGCCAGGCCCGAGGGAGACGTCACACCGCCGTACGGCCGCACACACACACACAACAGACACACACACACACACGTCAGGACGTGTTCAGACACAGGGTTAGGACGACAGATGGAGGCCCCGCTCCCAAGGCAACGGTGACCCGGATTCGATGATTGATGGTTTTTGGGTTAAAAGAAAGTCGCAACTGCTGTGGTTATTTAATCTGCCGGCCAACAGGAATTGCGCGATCGGTGGCTGAGGTCAGGACCAGCGCAACAAGCTCTGCTTAGCGCGGGTCCTAACCTCGGAAAGCCAATTCATACAAAACATTCGGACTAAATTTATATACAAAAAATATAGAGCACCCATAATTTGCATTGCCTTTGTAATTCCGATTGCATCAGGCACAGATATTTCTGATTATTGAAGTCGACCGGATTCTCAAGTCTAAAAGAAAGCGACACACGTAGCCTTGCTCAGATGGCATTATTGAATACGGATTTTCTTACAAAGCCGGATGCCAGCGTAAGCGGTCATAGCATCCCTATTTTGATAACGGTTCTGCAATGTAATCATGCAAGCTGGGAACGGGCAAACGCAGACTTTCCGTTCTCTATGTACGTATGTGAGTATATATGTCTGTCTGTATGTGAGGCACCTCACCTCCCGGAGAGACACCGCGCCGTGTGGGCGTGTCGCGGCCCAGACCAGAGTCCGTCTCAGAGCAGTGTCTGGTGTGTGTATGTCTGTGTGTGTCAGTCCTCACCTCCCGGAGAGACACCACGCCGTGTGGGCGTGTCGCGGCCCAGACCAGAGTCCGTCTCGGAGTACCGAGGGGTGCCGCCCGACGTCCCTGCAGGTCACAGATGACACACGTCACGTCAAATCACGTCAAATCACGTCACGTCAGCCCAGCTCTGGCTCAGCTGCGCCCAGCTCTGGCTCAGCTGCGATCAGCTCGCCTCAGCTCGCCGAGTGATAGGACCAGCGTGTGGGTCCGGAGCAGCTGTTTCAGCAGCATACCAGCGCGCTGTATACACAGTTACCGTTGACACTGCCCGGCGGACAAGCGCCCGCACACGACCGCGATGCCCGCTACATGGGACGGCCAGCCGCCGAGAGATGCGCACAGAACACTACGCTACTAAGCAGACATGTCGACAAAGTCTGCTAAGCCACGGTAGATTACAGACCAGTAGCATCGTCCATAAGGTTAACATTCCAGTGTCACTAGCAAAATGGCGCCAAGTGACGGTGGTATAAACTACAGTTTAACTGAAACTTCTCGCTATCAAACAAGATTATTTGAGTTATATATACAATTGACCAAGTCAAGGAAAAATGTGATTGACCTAAATTGCAATACACATGTACTCTTATATAAAATGCAAAAGTGAAACAGCTAAGCTTCTGGGCGAAACTTCAACAAAATACGCATACCAAGCGTTTACTTCATGAAAAGCTACGCAGCAGCAGCGAAACAACGAAACAACCACTAACACACGTCTTTGTGAGCGAGGAGGTACGTACAATTTAACAGTTCAGTTGATTTCGCAATAGGACCAAGTTACTATTACATTACATACATTTCCATGAAATTATATTGATAAGCACTCATTGTGATAGCTGGGGAGACAAAATGAATGTGAATTAAGATATAAACAATTTTAACGAATTAACATGTCAATCTATACCTCAGAAATTCAAGACAAAAGCAAAACATAAGACCAGAAAGGCGCCTTAGTTGGCGATGAACGAGCGAGCGCGAAGGAAATGTATGACGCGGTTGGTATGCGCACGCATTCATGTCTCCACACACCAAAGTTGAACACCATCAGCTGAGCCGTTCCTGAGATATATAATAGAGGTGTGCACGTGCGCACGTGCAAATGCATCCCACCCCTCACTTGTAGGAAAGTAGTGGTTGAGAGGTCCCTAACCACACACTAAATTTGAACACAATCGGACCAGCCGTGGCGGAGTTTTTGCAACAAAACTGTTTCCAACACCCTTCATGCGGCACTCACCACGCGCAGTGATAATTACTCACGTGAGTCAGCAGCTCTGGCCACTCAAAAAGGGGTAGGTTGGATGGGGCTGCTCAGCGAAGAAGTCCATTTGTCAATCAGACGAGCGGTTGCAGAGATATGAGCTCAAAAACGTCGCCACGGGTTGGGCCTGGTCATCCATATTCATATTTTCCCCCTTTTTCCACAGGAGGACGCGCTCGCCAGTCCTTCCCTGGTATGTGGGAAAAAAATATGAGTGTGAACCCAACCCGTGGCTGCGTGAGGGGTATTGAAAAGCGTTTTCTCGCAAAAACTTGCAACGGCTGGGCAGATTGTGTGCAAATTTGGTGTGCAGTTAGGGACCCCTCCGCCACTCCTTTCCCACAAGTCAGGGTGTACTCGGTAACATCAGTAAACACACTCCACATGCCTCTGCACTTGCGCATGTGCACACCCCTATTCTATATCTCAGGAACGGCTGAGGCGATTGTGTTCAAATGTGGTGTGTGCTTATGGTCTCTCAGTCGCGGCCTTTTCACAAGTCATGGGTGGGGTGCCTGCGCACGTGCGCACCTTTCTTGTATATCAGAAACTACTAATTGTCCCATCCAGTTGAAAATCATCATACATTTCCTTCACGCTCGCTCTTTCATCGCAAACTACGGCGCCTTACTGGTAATATGACTATGGCAAGGGAGCGCAGCTAATCATGTTCATTCTTAGCACACCACAAAAGTTAAACCCGGTAACATCGTTAAACACTAGTAAGCACATACATTATTGAATGCCCTTCACTAGAACGCGAGTGACAACGCAGATGAAAGCACAATTCCTGCGACGGATTTACCAAGCAGCTAGGACAAGCACCAACCAGGAAAAATGCAAGAATATTTCTAGATTATTAACATGTTAACAGCAAGCTCAGACCACTAAAGGGTTACAAGGCATCTAGAGGTTAGTACAGAGGCATCGCACTTTACCACTAGAGTAAACATCGCGCAAAGTTATCCAGGCTACCAAGCAGCTAACACGCCACTATTTGGTTACACGCCACTATTAATTGGTTACACGCCTCTAGATGGTTACCGCGGACACTCAAATCAACATCGCCAACGCTCGCGTTAACCAGTTACAACCGCAAACCACTGTTACCACCGCAGACGACACGAGCTTGACATGCCAAAGTCCAGCGGAGAGATGCCGATTATGATTGAGACGCGGATACCGCACCACCGAGTTAGGGACAAACGCGCCGCGCACGGGAAAACGGCCCAGACGAGCACGCACTACACGATTATCAGTACTTGATATGAGTAAAGTTAAATTCCGTATGCTATTTTCACAGCATCAATTCCAAAGAAATGCGGAACTTGTACGAAATTAATATTCCAGAACCCATTTTAACGAACCAAATATGATAAAACAAATTTCCGTAATCGTGTAGCATGTTTCCACCGCCTGTTTCATTTCCCCGCTGCTCGAGACACCAGAGCGCGCGTGAGACAGACCAGATCCCGCACCGACCAGACGCCGACGCCCCGCGAGCGGACCAACTAGGCAGACCGACTAAGACGGACAGGCAGGCAGCAGGCGGAGCGCGCGCAGACGGACAGAGAACGGCCGGCAGCTCACCAAACAGGTTCGTAAGCGACTGGTGGCGGCCCCTGGTGGCGCCGCCGCCACCGCCGGACGCCTTGGAGAAGGTGCGGTTCACGTCCGGTCGGTCTGAGGCTGCTGTTAGAGGTGGCCGAGTCGCGCCGTCAGCCGTCAGCGGGCTCACGCGACACATCACACGGACACACACACACACGGACATACACACAGGTACAGGCGGTACACAGGTACGGGCGGTAGACAGGCTGACACAGTGACACAGTACACAGCGGCAGGGGCAGACGTCAGAGTGGCCACTGCACTGCCAGCCGGCACCAGCCAGGACAGGGCAGTGACGGGCTGCTGATATATCAGCCGGCCAGCCAGGACAGGGCTAGTGAACAGACCTGCTTTGATTATCAGCCGGGCCAGCAGGACAGGGCAGTGACAGACTGCTGAATATATCAGCCTCGGCCAGCCAGGCTGGGCAGTGGACAGACTGCTGATTATTCAGCCTGGCCAGCCAGGGACAGTTGCAGTTAACAGACTGCTGATATATCTAGCCGGCCCAGACCAGACCAGGCAGTGACGGGCTGCTGATATATCAGGAGCCGGCCAGCCAGGACAGTGGCAGTTTGATCGGGCTGCTGATTATATTCAGCCGGCCAGCCCAGGACAAGGCAGTGACAGGCTGGCTGATATATCAGCCGGCCAGCCAGGGTACGGGCAGTGACATGGCTGCCTGATATATTCAGCCGAGCCAGCCAGGGACAGTGGCGAGTGACAGTGGCTGTCTTGATATATCAGCCGCCAGCCAGGACAGGTAGGCAGTGACAGACTGCTGATATATCAGCGGCCAGCCAGGCAGTGCAGTACAGACTGCTGATATATCAGCCGGCCAGCCAGGGACAGGCAGTGACGGGCTGCTGATATATTTCAGCCGGCCTTAGCCAGGACCAGGGCAAGAGTGGACAGGTTGCTGATATATCAGCCAGGGCCAGCCAAGGAACAGTGGCAGTGACAGGCTTTTGCTGAATTATATCAGCCGGCAGCCAGGACAGGCACAGTGACAGGCTGCTGATATATCAGCCGGCCAGCCAGGAACGAGGGCTGTGGACAGACTGCTGATATATCTAGCCGTGCCTCTAGCCAGGGACAGGTGGCCAGTGACAAGACTGCGATTTTTTAATTATTTTTTTTTTTTTTCAAATAAGAACAACACAAAGGTGGGCGGCCGCCCAGCCAGACAGGTGCAGTGACGGACGCTGATAATATCAGCCGGCACCAGGACATGGCAAAGAGGCAGTGACAGAACTGCACGTCATATTTTCTATATACAGCGCCAGCCAGGTACTAGTGGAAAACAGGCCGGCGGCAGGGGGCTGGTCCCCAGACCTGCTGATTCTCACTCATACAGACCGGCCAGCAGGACAGGGCCGTGCACACAGCGTGGGGCCTATAGCTGAATATATCAAGACCGTGACCAGCCCAGGAGCAGGGGGGCCACAGTTCGACAGAACTGCGAGATAATCAGCTGGGTTTCCCGAAGCACAAGAGACAGACGGCGGGGGCGCACAGTGACCAGGCTGCTCAAAGGTAATACCAGCCGACGAAACCACCACACCAAACTGCTAGCGAGGACGAGGCATGACTTCAGGACTGGCTGGTATATCAGCGGCCAACCCAGGACAGCCCCACGGACAGTTGACAGACGCTGAGATATCAGCCGCGCAGCCAGGACAGGCCGCCCCAGTGACGGGCTGCTGATATATTACAAAGCCCGCCAGCCAGGACAAGACGCCACCTGACGACTCGACTGCTTTTGGTGAGAATCAAGCCGCGCCAGCCAGGAGCAGCTTCTCCGCTCACAGGGAGAACATGCTTGGGTACCCGGCTGATACATCCGCAAAAACCGTCTCAGGCCCAGGGTGACAGGGGGCAGTGACGGGCTGCTGATATATCAGCCGGCCAGCCAGGACAGGGCAGTGACAGACTGCTGGTAATCAGCCGGTGCCGCAGCTCACACCACGCTACAGTTTCTAGCCGCCACCAGAGACTCACACATGACCGACCTCGGGTTGAACTAATCGGTCATAAGAAAGCACATCCTTTTCATATCATTCTCAAAATTCAAGCTGAATAATCCATTCAAATTAAGACTAGAAGCCGATAAAGAACATCCGTCAAGAACAGCCCCTAAGTTCGACTGTACACTGAGCAGTGAACATTTACATCATCAAAGTGCGTCTGTCAGCTGACTCGCCACAGAGCAGCTCTTTGACAACATCAGTCCCCAGTCGAACTCGTTTGGCGTCACCACAGAGGAGGCGTGGCGTGTCCCCCGGGCACTGGAGAGTGTGTGGGGGGAGGCCGCGGACTCACCTGACTGTCTCCTGCCAGAGTGGGCGAACGCTGTCCGCCGATAGCCGGGATCTACACACCACACAGGCGGCGTCAGACACACACACATACACAGGCAGGCAGGCGGTGGTGGCTACAGTGGCTGAGTGGCCATACAGCCGGCACATTCCAACATAGGCGCGACACTGAGAGGCTGCTAATAACGGCAACTGAATCAGAATGTAAACAGACGATAACGGAACTGATGAGTGAAACAAAACAGGCGACGTGATGCCGAGTCCACTGATGCGTCTTGAACAGAGGGCTACATTCAGAGGTCTCCTCGGTGGAGACTGGAGAGAGGCAGACGGGAGATGGGAGATGGAAGATGGGAGATGGGAGATGGGAGACGGGAGATGGGAGATGGGAGATGGGAGATGGGAGATGGGAGACAGGGAGACGGGAGATGGGAGATGGGAGATGGGAGATGGGAGATGGGAGATGGGAGATGAGAGACAGGGAGACAGGAGATGGGAGATGGGAGATGGGAGATGGGAGATGGGAGATGGGAGATGGGAGACAGGGAGATGGGAGACAGGGAGACAGGGAGACGGGGAGACGGGGAGACAGGGCTGGTGTCAGGTTCGAGAGTCAGAACCAGGAACGGCGACTGGGACAGGACCGGTGGCCGTGGAAGTACCGGACAGGATGGGGCGGCATGGACACCAGAGAAGGTAGAAGCTTTCTGAGAGTCGTGCAGTGGCATGCTGTAAGCAGGAGGTCGCGCGCGGCGCCGAGTCTTAAGCTACCCAGAAGGTAGGTTGTTACCCCGGTCAGTACCCGGTGCGAGTTACGTCCCCCGAGTTTCTACTAAAGATGCAGTTCGAGCTAGTCAGCACCCCGGGTTGTGATATGTGATGCTTCACCACGGCTGTTGTTCTCGCTAAGTTAGTCTAAGATACCGAGATCGATATGAAAACTGCATGCCCCATTAACTACGTAGTTACAGCTCCTCCTTACTGAGTACTGTCGGTATATCTACCTACCCACGCTCGAATGAAACAACTGTCGACGTCATGTGACAACGAATTCTGACCACAGTGTGCTCTACATTCCGGGCTAGTAGCCATGACTCATGGTGTGATTCCCTGGATGACTCCTCATTACCCCAAGTCTGTCCAAACAGGCATGACCCACACTAGAAAACACTATAACATCTACAGGTCTCCTTTAATCAACTTTATTTATCTACCCCTCCTTTGTTATGCGTCCCCGGTCTGTGTTCCCGACTGACCCCCCTCTGACCCCCTCCCCCTGCACTCACCATCGTCCAGCAGCGAGCTGCTGCTGCCAGTGCGGGGTCCGAGCCGCGAGCGCGGCCGGCCCGCCGAGCTCAGGCTGCCTGTTGACGTGCGGTGACCGTCCTTGCGCATGCCACCGGCGCCCCCCGGCTCTGCGGCGCGCGGTGCATGTGAAGCAGGCAGCGACGAAACTACAGCTACGCGCGGCGGCCGCCAGTGGCGCCACCGTCGCACGCTACGTCCACTCCCGGCCCCCGGCCAACGTGGACACCGACCGATCCGACATTTTACAGAACAAATATGAACTAGGAGAACTTTATAAAAGGATAATTTCAGCAAACTTTACACAAAAGACGGAACCTGAGCCTTATGCAGTCTCATCTGAGTAAACACACTAATTTTCCGAAGTTTACGGGATCAATTTGTCATGATGTCAAGGAAGTACCCAGCGTCAGACATGCCTCACTATTCAGTCGCGGCAGTCAGACAGTTGTCGGTGTCTACGTTGGCCAGGGGCGGCGGGAGCGGCTCACATACAGGCGATCCGTGCTACCGCCCCGTGTACAACACACGGTGCCCTCCTACCCTGCCAAGACATGATGCGGCTACGATAGATATTGCAGAGGCGGGGCAGGCAGCCGGCAGGCAGAGCCGTGCTGCGGGAATACCGGCTGTCCAGCCAGCCAGCCGGCCAGTCAGCCATATTGCCATCCAGCCAGCCAGACGGTCAGCTAGACGGCCAGCCAGCCAGCCAGACGGCCAGCTAGACCGCTAGCCAGACAGGCAGACGGCCAGTCAGCCAGCCAGCCATACAGAGCGACAGATAGAGAGCGAGTGAGAGAGGTCAAGAGAGACAGACAGAGAGTACAGCAGCAGTGAGACAGAGCAGCAGCAGCACGACAGAGCGCGTGCGGCGGCCGGTCGCAGACCTACCGTTGGATGACGCCGCCTTCCGTCCCGAGTGTACGGGCGTTGACCGGTTGTAGCGTGGCTCTGTGACGGGCGGGAGCGATAGAGAGACAGGGGGAGGGGCACCGCGCGTCAGACACCAGACAGACAGAAAGCCAACTGCGGCCGGTGAGAGCCGGTGAGAGCCGGTGAGAGGCAGTGAGAGACGGTGCGACGCGGACACAGTGCGTGGTGAGATAGTGGTGAGACATTTCCCCGCCTCAGGCCCCAGTGACAGTAACCAGCTACGAACCAGTGCTGTGAGAGGCGGACAGGACACGACACCGACCCAGGCAGAGAGCGGTGAGACAAACGAAGGCGGGGTTGAGACACAGCCAGAGGCCGCGGTGGACATTAGTGATTCAGGGAGGCAGGTGAACCAGTTGACAGGTCACCGGAACTGAGAGCGCCGGTGACGGAGACCGAGGACGAGGAAAGGCCGGGCCAGGGCCAGATCAAGGGCCGGATATGGACCGGATCAGACCCGGACGGGGTTCTTCGGGGAGGACGTGATCTACTCACTCCGTACAGCTGCGGTGGAAGTCTTGCCGCGGGACCTCGCGGTCCGGTGGTCAGACTGGAGTTGGAGCCCCACTGCTGGTCGTCACCCTCCCGTCCCTTGTCTGCAGGCATCACACACAGCGCAGCAGCGACGCCGCCTTCAGCCACATGCAGGGCAGCACGCTCACACACACGCATACACACCAGGAGAGCACAGCACAAACAGCCAACAGCAACGACAGCCAACGGCAAAACAGCAACGCAGCGCAACGGAACGCAGCGTAACGAAACGCAGAGCAACTGCAAATTAAACGAAATTAAACGCAACATAACTGAACGTAGCAGCGGCGGCATACTCAGAAGTTGGCAGCGATCATGCGTGAGACACAGCACATCGCAGGGCATGCCTTTGAGCCTACAGCAGCTCAGAAGTCATGGCGTGCTGTAGTCGACGCCAGGAGCGCAGAGTCTGAAACACCACAGTCCCAACCGAGCCGCCGACACGGGGCCACGGGGCCACGGGCAGAGCGGTGGAGAACCGTGAGAGAACCGTGAGAGAGCCGTGAGAGCGGTGAGAGAGCAGGGGGAGAGGGGCCGACACCGGGGCCGTGCGAGCGGAAAGAGTAGCGGAGAAAGAGCAGCGGTGGAGAGAGCACAGCGGAGATGGCCGGAGTCCGAGCCGGTGCCGCGGAGAGGCAGCGTGAGGTGCGGTGAAGTGTCCCGAAGACCCAGCAGCCGGTGCGAGGCTGGCGAGGCTGGCGAGGCTTGCGAGACTGGCCGGAGGCTGGCGGGCTGGCGAGGCTGGGAGGCTGGCGAGGGCTGGCGAGTGCTGGCGCAGGCTGGCGAGGTGGCGAGGCTGGCGAGGTCTGGCGAGGCCTGGCGAGGCTGGCGAGGGCTGAGAGGGCTGGCGAGACTGGCGAGACCTGGCGAGACTGGCGAGACTGGCGAGACGTGGCGAGACTGGCGAGACTGGCGAGACTGGCGAGATGGCGAGACTGGGCGAGACTGGCGAGACTGGCGAACTGGGGCAGACTGGCGAGACTGGGCGAGACTGGCGAGACTGGCCGAGACTGGCGAGGGGCGAGACTGGCGAGACTGGCGAGATGCAGAATGGCGGACTGGGATAATGCGAAGACTGGCGAGACTGGCGACTGGGCGAGACTTGGCGAGACTGGCGAGCCTGGCGAAGACTCGGCAGCGGCGGTGTCTCCGGAGCGAAATCTAAACGACCACAACAGCCACCCGGAGCGTCCGTCTGTTTCAACTGCGCGGCCGTTAGTCTACTGTGTATAACCAGTAGCGGGCGACGAAAACAGACAGACAGACAGACAGACGAAGGCAGTAGAGACATGTCGGCGCCGGGACGTCCAGTGTCTGTCGGGAGGCTGGTGTCGGTGTCAGCCAGCCGTGTCAGCTGAACATCGGTTCGGCTGAACATGTCATGAAGCGTGTCAGTGAGGCGTGTCAGTGAAACGAGTCAGTGAACGATTCAGTGAAAGAGTCAGCCACTACATCGCCGGTGTCAGTCCGTCCCGTGACAGTCACTGCAGTTCTGCGTCTCGTCGTTTTAGGATCCTCAGTTTCGGTTGTGTTGTGTGTCTCACCTCAGTTTCCAGTCTTCTGCGCTCTTTCGTTCAGAGCAGCGTGGCGAAGTCGGTCGCGGCCCCCCCGGTTCAAAAAAGCCCGGGGTGTAGTCCAGTGCTGAGTGTAGGACTCATTTCAGTCCAGTGCCCCCCGCAGTTGGTAGTCCGCACGTGTCGCGAGTCGAGACAACTGACGATGAACGTCACGGCCGGCCGGCCACCGAGGTTGGTTAGTTGGTGTCGGTGCGTCGGAAAGCGTGGGTTAGTCATTGGTGTCTTATGTGATATGTGCTGCGCGCGCGACAGTCGAGAGGGTGCTACGCAGGCCCCACGCGGTGCGAGGTTTTGCTGGCGAGACCGGCGAGTCTCGTCCACGCCTTGACCCCACGAGCCTCGCTGGCCCGCCTAACGGCCGCAGTCAGGCGCGACTCGTACGCCTCGGGGTTTCACCCCCACCGAGCCGAGCCGAGCCGAGTCGAGTCGAGCGGGCAGGCCAGCGCAGAGCGAAGCAGCAGTACCGGCGCACGCCACATACCGGGGTACATAAGCTGCTCGGGCGTCTGCAGACGGCGACTGAGCGACTTGGAGCGGCCGGTGGACACGGCAATATTGGAGCGGCGGCGCCGGCTGAGGCTGCGATGACGCACCAGCGTGGAGCTGCCGCCCGACGGCGGCAGCGCCGGCGGCGGCGCCACGCCAGGGCCCGGCGGCGGCCGCTCTTCACACGGACAGGACGGACAGGGTTAGAGCGACGGGCAGGGTTAGCCGGCACAAACCCCGCGGAGGGACGGACGGACCGAGCCAAGCATCGCGGCTCCCAGACTGGCCAAAGCTGGGGTTAGAACGATGATGATGATAAATGGGTGATGATATTAAGGGGGCCGCAAGGGTTAGACCAACAGACGCCCAGGCTGCTGCCAAGGGTTAGATGAGCGCACGGGAAAACTATGAATGGTAATGGCTCAAGTTATATAAGATGTATCCCAACGTTGAATTTGCCCGGGTCCCGATTAGACATTCAGGGAAGAGAACGGCACCCTCAAAAGCTGCACAGCCTGACAAGGTGAGTACTTTTCAGAGAGTTAGCGGCAGCCGGGAGATACATTCAGACGGATACACAGACAGCGTAAGGCAGTAGCGGCGGGGCGAAGACAGTCTGTCCGGCAGACAACAGACAGCAGACAGCTCAGACAGCTCAGACAGGCTGTCTGTCACAGGCAGCAGACGCCGGACAGCGAGCAGAGACGCGGCGAAGACCTCGTACGACCTCACATTCCTCGGGCAGACATGCTACATCGTCATCAGCTCACCAGCGACAGAGGCCACTCACTCACCACTCACCCGCCTTACTGAGCCGACTCCTGCCTCCAGCTGCGTCCATCACGGTCTGTGTCACCACCTACCTCTACCTCTACGTCTCCCCCTACCCGTCCCCCGGCCCCGGAGACAACCTCAGCAGACCGGAGACCACCTCAGCAGCCCGGAGACCACCTCAGCAGCCCGGAGACCGCCTCAGCAGACCACCTCAGCAGCCGGAGACCACCTAGCAGCCCCGGAGGACCCCTCAGCAGCCCGCGGAGACCACTCAAGCAGCCCGGAGACCCTCAGCGCGGAGACCACTCAGCGAGCCCGGAGACGCTCGCAGCCAGAGACCACCTCAGCAGCCGGAGACCGGGCCTCAGCACCCAGATGACACTCAGCACCGGAGACTACCCAGCAGCCCGGAGACCGCCTCAGCAGCCCCGGAGACCACCTCAGCAGCCCGGAGACCACCTCAGCAGCCCCGCAGACCACCTCAGCAGCCCGGAGACCACCTCAGCAGCCCCGGAGACCACCTCAGCTGACCCCCGGCGGCTGACTCTGTACAGTCCCCCGCGCTTCCACTCACCAGACATGTGTTGCAGGTTCGACTGACTGCCCCGCTGTCCTCCCCTGCTCGGCGTGCCCGGCCCACCACCACCGTCCATCATCGACTTTGGCCGCGGCTTGCTCGGGGTCGACTTTGGCCGGGGTCGGACCGCGGGCTTGGCGGCCGCCTGCTGCGCGGCCAGTGCCTCCCGAGGCAGCGGCGTCTGTCGAGAGAGAGACGGGGCGGACATCAGACGCGGCACCAGGATCGTCTGCTGCGGTGGCAGTCAACATCAGACACGACACCAGGACAGGCCGTCATACACGGCATTAGGACGGCACCAGGTCTGCCTGTGGTGGCAGTCAATATCATGTCCCGGGATTGATATAGGGCGCAGCTGAAAGGTGACAGTGGTCGAGAGAGGTTACCCCTTCCGTCATAGAACAGTGTTTACATTACAGTGCTTTTGGGTATGCACCATCAATCACTCCTCATCTAGAACAAAATTGCCATCTGTTTTTACTTCAATTGAAAAGCTTTACTGAACACTTACATCCCAATTTATCGAACACTTTTCACCCAGCTTTCGAGCCAGCACTCACCCCATTCTTCTCCGCCTCTTCGATGGCCTTTTTGAGCTTGTACTGCTCGAAGATCCTCTCTTTCCTGGCCTTTTCCTCCTCCTTTTTCCTCTGCTTCTCCTCTTCTTTTCGCGTCTCGCCCTCCTTGCGCCGCTGTGCCTCCTCCTCCTTCCTGATCCGGGTCGTCTCCTGGTCCTGCTTCCGCTTCAGCGACATCATCAGGATCCGCTCCTTCTTACGCTCCATCTCGTCCAGCGCGTCCTGGTGCGGCAGAAACCAAGGTTATCAGGGGTCGGTAGGGGTCATCAGGGGTCAGCAGAGGGGTCGGCAGGGGTCATCAGAGGTCATCAGGAGTCATCAGGGGTCATCAGGGGTTAGGATATTCTTGCAGATATCAACAGAGACGGGAGTATAACTTGAATGGACAGGAGCGCCCTCTGAGTGACTCCCATAATCAATTAAAAAAATTGCAGAGGCGTGTCTAACAATATTTTGGGTTCAAATACTTTGAGGTTCAAATATTTGATGAATAGAGTGAGAATAATACAATAAAAGTGGTGGAAAGGAGATTTGTATAACTATCTAATTGAAAAGATTACGCCCGCCATTAAACTACAAACTATCACGCTTCACAATGTCCACAACACCCACGCCTTGAGTCGCTGTTGACGCCTACAGTCCGAGGCCGTGTACCCTCGACTGACCGATTTGGGGCTGACCAGCTCGTCACCGATGACGAGTCCCACACCAGTGGTGGACTGGGCCGGCTTCAGAGGCTTCATCGTCTCCGGCGGCAGGTTAGGGTCCACCTCCAGCTGCGGAGGGATGGCCGGCACAGCGTCAGCGCGCCGCTCACACATCACAGCGGAGACCAGCTCACCGGAGACCGGCAACACTTCACAACGGCAATGACCACGGAAAGTCTCACAGGCGAAAACATCGCAACCTCGCGCACCAGAAATAGTTGGATTTTCTTGTTTTCTGTTATCTCTCGTTGGCTTTTTAAACAGCATCCATTCAATTACTGCGAATCCATCCATTTTATAACACAACAAAGAACACGTGCACACATAAAACCGCCACAAACGCATGCTTTCACACCAAACACACAGATCCAGTGGATCTGCATCAACACATGCTCACGGTCCATGCAGCAGGCTGCACCCCCCCCCCCCCACTCTCCCCCTAACCAACAAACCACGTCCTGATCCCATCTCCTGACGCTCCCGTCTTCCCCAGCAGGAATCTCCCCCGCTGTATATTCTTGAGCAGGGCCTCCCAGCCTTGTAATTTTGGTCATTTTCTGGATTTTTTAGTCAAAATAAATTTGCTCTCTTCATTTTTTCCTTTCAATTTGCTGTCTTTCTTGTCATCTGGTCTTACCGGTATTGCAGTTCAAATATAATATAATTGTCCTCACAATGGAATTAACATCTATTCCAAACCAGTAATTTTATTTTCCAAATAAAATAATTCAACAAAATTAAATTCTGACTTTTTACCCTAACCAAAAAAAAAAAAAAAAAAAAAAAAACACCACATTTGGACTCCCTGGGACCAGACATGTTCCATTCCCCCAGGCGTTTTGGTCTTTAAATGAGTATTGTGGCGACGGGTGATTTGCTATATAGCACCTCCGCACATTGCAAGCTATTGCTCCGTGCTTACTTTTTCCATGTGCAAGTTTTTTCGTCATCGAAGTATCAGAAAACACCCGAAAATGGCCCAAGATTCCTTCGGATCATGGCATCCGAGGTTTCAGGGATCCAAAGTGGATCTCAGGTTATTTTTGAACGTTTTTGATAGCCAAACAAACCAAACAGGCTCAGGCAATACAGAGGGATCCGGACGCTAGAAGTTACAACGCATATTAGTGCTGTGTTGCTGTTATCGTTGCCAGAACCTTAATTAAAAATTTGAGGCTTCTGGGATCCGAGCACATGTCTGCCTGGGACCATATCATGAAATGAAAAACTAAACACTCTCTCCCCGTCTGTACCTTCCCCAGCAGTGATCTATACCTTCTCGAGCAGCGGCCTGTCCAGCGGAGCAGCACGATCCACATGGTCCTCCATCAGCGGCTCGGTCGGCAGGGCCGTCTTCCGCCGCGGATCAGACAACCTCCCTAGCGACAGACCGCCGCCAGGGGACAGCACCGGCGAGCTACTCCGCGACCGCGGCGGGCTGGGACTGCGCCGGGTCCGCTCTGCCGGCTCTCCCCGCGCCGTCCGCGGCCACTTTGTGTACGTGGAGAAGGCAGAGGGAGCGCCGGTACCACCGCCGCCGCCGCCACTGACGCCGCTCAGGGAGAAGGCAGACGGCTTCGGCTTGGGCTGGAAGACGGCGGCGATAGGCGATGTATGAACACTGCAAGCACACTCAGCAGAGGTGCGCACACAACAACGGCGCATGCAGCACACACAGCACAACGTAGCACAACACACAGCACACACACGACAGCACACGACAGCACAGGGCCAGCACAGGACCGGCGAGCAGGCGTGTGGACAGCGCTCCACACGGGAAACTCGGGGAAAAGCCGCGCGGAGGCGAGACAAGCGGCACATACGAACACATCTACTTCTGTATTACAAAGCTTTGTAACATAGGTAACTAAAGCCGCCGCCGCGAAAGGTAACTCAACGTAAAACAGTGCTGAAGCGTATAACGGAATCGCTCTGACAGACTCGCAGCATCAACATGCATCAAGTCGTGTAACGCTGGACAGATCACAACACAAACACACACACGCACACAGCCAGTCGGTCGAGGGACCAGTGTTTCAGGTCCCCGGGTCCCGTAGGTCCCCGGGTCCAGTAGGTCCCCGGGTCCAGTAGGTCCCCGGGTCCAGTAGGTCCCCGGGTCCAGTAGGTCCCCGGGTCCAGTACGTCCCCGGGTCCAGTAGGTCCCCGGGTCCAGTACGTCCCCGGGTCCAGTAGGTCCCCGGGTCCCGTGGGTCCCCGGGTCCCGTTGCTCCCGTCACGTACCGGTATATCGGGCCGCTGCTGGTCCAGCAGGCTCCCAGAGCTGGCCGTCTTGGACGGTGTCATGCGTCGCTGGCCCAGGCGCGGCTTGGGTTTCCGTGGCGCCGCGTCGTCGTCGAATGATATTACAAAGCCTGGCGCACAGCATGAAGTGACGGGTCAGCACGGCGAAATTACAGGCAGCTTCCACAGCGGCAGTTCATGTCAGTGATGAGCAATGCAGGGAATATACGTAAAAGAACAACCACCCGCGAATGCAGTACTGAGTACATGCTTGCCAAATTGAATGATTGCATATCATCACGGTCGTATGACTTATCCTAATTGCTAAGAAACTGAAGTCACGTATAGACATTTGAAAAACAAAATACCAGTTCATCGCAATACAAAGACAAAACGGTAACGGTGGAGCAGCTATCGCGTATCATTCGAGGAATCATCTCCTAGCTTAGCTGAACTAAGCTAAGCTAGCTAAGCTAGCTAAGCAGCTAATTTAAACCCCAAACAGCAGACAATATATCCATGTGTTGCTGCCTCTAATCTACAGTACACCCCACTCGACTCTCACCTATCTCGGGATCCGCGTCCTGCTTGATCTTATCCACCTTCATTGCCGCCAGCACCTCCGGCGCCGGCTGATCCTCCTGCTTGACCTCCTGCGGCGGAGCGGCCGGCGCCGCTGTCGGCCGCGCGGGAGACTCACTGCCCGCCCTGCTGCCGGAGCGGCGGCTCGCCCAGGCCGGACTGGGCGCCGCCGGGCTCTGCTCGCGCTGCGGACTCGGCGAGCGGCGCACCTTGAACGTACCCTTACCGACGCCGGGCGAGTGCGACATCTCGCGGCGGTCCTGCTGGCCAGCGCGCGGCACGCGGTACGTCCTGCCCCCTGAAGACGGCGACGACTCCTTCTCCGCGCGGTCGGCGCGGTCGGCGCCCCAGTCGGTCCCGCAGTCGGTCCCGCGGTCGTTACCCCGATCAGCGCCCCGTTCAGCACGGCGGGGTGGCCGCATAGGCGCCGCCTCGCCGTCGGCCTGATCGCCGATGAACGACACACTCTGCGGCTCCATGTCATCGAGCGGCGGCGCCGGCATCGGCACGTGCATGACAGCCGGTGACGGCGAGCGTCGCTTGGGCCGCTCGACGCGCCGCACAGTGGGCACCCGCGGTCCGTCCGCCTCCTCCCTCCCGTACTGGTAGTCGCCGTACATGCGCGGCGACTGGCCGGCACGCAGCTCGCGCGGCTCCTGGGACCCGTCGCCGCGGGAGTCTCGGGGGTCGCGGGGGTCGCGAGGGTCTCGGGGGTCGCGGCTGGGTGGTGTGCCGTGTAGTCTGAAGCCTCCGGCGGCAGAGCCGGGCGGCGGAGGGTAGTGTGCACCGGGCCCGGGCGGCGGCGACTGCTGGTAGCCGGTGTAGTCAGGGTGATAGCCGGCCGGCGGCTGGCCAGGCATACCGTGCGGGCCCATCATACCGCCGTCTGTGAGCAGAACAAGGTGGTGTGAAGCCAACGGAGGACTATGGAGTGCTGTGGAGGACTATCGAGTGCCGTGGAGGACTATGGAGGCATATGGAGAGTTATGGAGGACTGCTATTAAGATAGCAGACACAGCAATATCGATACACACTACACGTTGACGCGTCCTCCAAAGCCATGTAATACCGCACTCAACGAGGCTGAGCGAATGGCGAATCGCACACCTTACATCTCACACCCGACAGCGTGCCATCAACACACACGGAGCTCCTAGAAACCGGCAGCGCCGTCCGTCGCCACCGATAACACACCAGCCCCGTGTTGTGCTCGGGGCAGAGTCCAGATTCCAAACGGATACAAACGCCCCGCGTGCGCTGAGGGTCCCCATTCGAGCCTATCGCTTCCGGTTACGGCACAGATACAGATCGCAACTCTGGTGTGATAGCCACCCGGACAGCTAGCCGGGTGTTTACTCTTCGATAGCAAGCAAAGTAGCCCCCTAATCTGAATACCTTAGCTAAGTCCTCGAATCTCGATTGTTGTACATTGTCAACAGTCACACTAATCTCAAGAGACCCTTGACTGCACGCTCTCAGACTGACCGCGCTTGAATACCGACTGCAAACGTACATACATGCAATACTTGTCAGTATGACAGTCAAGGATGCACCGGAGGATGCAGTCATACTATGACTGCATCCTAAAAAAAAAAAAAAAATGACTGCATCCTCAAGTGCATCCTGACTGGATGCCCAGGCCAGTATTACCCGCTCCCAACATCCCCACCACTGCAGCCGCGTCAGCGTACGTCCTATGCACTTTCAACAATCAGCACCTATCCACCTGCGAGTCCGGTCGGCGGCAGCCAGCAGCAGTGGGCACTACTGACACTACTGACTACTGCGGGCACTACTGTGACTACTGTGGGCACTACTGACTACTGCGGGCACTACTGACTACTGTGGGCACTACTGACACTACTGGCGGCACTCCTGACTAATGTGGGCACTACTGACACTACTGGCGGCACTACTGACTACTATGGGCACTACTGACACTACTGGCGGCACTACTGACCCATGCGGTGGTGCTGCGGCGAGTGGTAGGCGCCGGCTGCTGGTCCGGGGTAGCCACCGGGTCCGCCCTGGTCGTGCATTGAGTACGGCCGCTGCTGCTGCTGCTGCTGCTGCTGTTGTTGTTGCGGGCTGTAGTTATACGGATCGGCCGGGCCGGGACCGTACTGCTGAGGCATCGCTGGCATCATCGGCCTGAAGACACACGGAGTCACACGGTCACACTCAGATGTCACACTCACCGAGTCACAAAGAAATGTCACACGCACGGAACAGATGTGACACACCGTCACACACTCAAGGGCGTGACTCGAGACGTGACACTACCAGCAGAACAGAAACGTGGACAGCGCCGGAGACTATAACGTCTTCTCCTGACCCAAATCCTGCCCTCCTGCCTAGTTAACAACAGAGACGTACCAGCTTCAGCCTCCTCTATCTGAGATCTCCGATATCAGCGAGACAGAGCGCGGGATAAATGTCACACAAATCGGTCACAACGGTCACAGTTAATTTGCAGACTGACGAACCCGCGGCCAGTTAATTTGCAGACTGACGCGGTGACAGTTTATGTAGACTTGATATTAATGGGGGCACGTGCGAAGAACAAAACACATCCTCCCCGTTAATTAATTCGGGTGAATGCACAACACACATTGCACGGCTTCTGTACGTGCGTAAGAAACGACTCAAAAGCATGCAAGCATATGTCCAAGTACCGTGAGCTTTGCTGGTTTCTCCTAGATTGTACATTAACAATGCTCGACTGAAGAGAGCAGCGGGTTACCCTTACTTTCACCTCTTGAGTGGTCAATGGTGGGGAAGCCAACCAGGTGAGTTTCAAACACTGCCCTCCCCCCTAACCGACACTGACCTGACGGGCTGACCCACCTCTGTCCCGTCCTGCCCCTCCCCCCCGTCTCGCCCTGCACTGTACTCTGTACTGACCTGACGGGCTGACCCCAGCGGGCGCGTCCAGGTGACATATGCTGCTGGTAGGAGTCCTCGGGCGCCATCGGCTGACCCCACTGGCGCCGCTGGCCCGCCTGGTCGTGCAGGTAGAACTGTCCCGGCGGCGGACCGGCCGGCGGGTACGGTGACTGGTACTGCGGAGACTGGTACGCCTGCTGGTACGGCGCCTGGGGGTACCGCACACGGTCAGTACAGGGTACAGGCTGCGGCTGGGGGTACAACACACGGTCAGACTCCTTGACTGTCACTGCCACTTCACTGTCGCTTCCGAATCACTGTGCTATCCGTAAGCCCTTTATCGGTTTAAAACCTAAACATGGTCTGTGACCATACAGACTCACACTTCGAAAGACACAAGCAACTAGAGAAGTACCGCACGCAGTTGCAAACCAATACTTCTTAACATTATCAATATACACGAAGATAAGCAGCAATCAAACAAGACATTTAACACCGTTGCTGTTCAGCATTACCACACCGCACTTCATCATAAACGTCCCATCGTCTGACCTATCAGTCAGCCATCGCCAGCCCCCAGCAATTACCAGCAGTAGCCAGCTCCGTCCCCAACCCTCCCTGCCCTCTCCCTTCAGATTGCATAGTCACACGCCCTTCCGACCTACCGGCGGTGGCGGTGGCGGGGGGCGAGGGACGGGGTGCGGCAGCGGCGGAGCTCACCTGCGTCTGGCCGCCGTTCTGCATGATGTTGTGCATCTGCTGCATCTGCGTCTGCTGCTGCGACAGACGCTGGATGTCGTCCTGCAGCTCCGTCAGCGACGCGTCCATACTGCGGCGGCACGTCACACACGTCAGTCACACGTCACTGTCACACGTGCACAGTCACACGTCAGTCACACCGTTATTTCACATAGGTATTCACATGTTCATGAAACCAGACTCATGACCAAGATATATCCACACATCACACATGGCACAGTCACCATAGAGATTATATATACATCTCTGTATATTATCTCTATGACAGTCACACACACACACACACACACACACACCAGCGAATATGTATCACAATGGATACGACAACGCGAACCTTTCACAAACAGTGTTTATATATGGTATAAACTCAAAATGTATTGAGACCAGTCTATGTTACTACCCCTCCGGCCAAACAGAGGTTCGGGCACTAACTAGAGGGTCTCTGCCATTTCCAGAGCTTGGGGGGGGGAGGGACGGAATCACTAGACACACTGTGTACGTACACACTGTGTACGTATTTTACGCAGACGCAGAGTGAAACTCCAACCGAAATGGCGGGACCGCAGTTTGTTGAATGGTCCGGTGGAACATCCCACGAGAGTGTAGTTCAAACTCGATAATAATTTCGCTCTATCCCCGAATATCACGGGAAGGCACAGATAACGAAAAGCCTCACAGCACCGCACAGAGCCAGTGAAGTGAGGTCAGGCCAGGTCAGATCAGTCAGTCAGGCGCCAGGCCAGGCCAGGCCAGACCAGACCACGCCAGGCCAGGTGGCGACTCACTTGTGCAGAGAGCTGGTGTACTGGTCGTAGTTCCAAGTTGTTCACGTCGGGACTGCCGGCCGAGTCAGGCACGCGACCCCACTTGTCCCTTCATATGATTCATGTTCTGGCTCACCTCCTGCAGGAAGCGGCACACACGTGGTCACAGCAGGGGACACGTACAGATCGGCACCGCACTGCACGCACAGACACAATCACAGCGGCGACGACGAACTGTCACAGCGCAGAGCCGAGACGCACAGCCAGATCCATTGGCCCGTCAGCAATATCGCTGGGCTTTATAAGAAACCGTCCTGATAGGTCTATGTCTATACCGCTACAGAAGTATGGCCTCCACTCTTCATGTTGTCATCATACTGTAACGGTACTCTTCGCCTCACAAGGTGAAGCGATATGATCGAACACAGGATCATATTACACGGCAATGCTAAATGCTGCAGTTGAAGATAGCGCAACAATGTGTACAATTGTCGATAACGAAGGGAGTGAAGCTACAGCCAACACGAAAAGGACCGTGACTAATTCACACACCTGCAACAAATGTCCAACAGAGGAAAATACACCACTAGACAAGGAAAACTGAATATACAAAGCGTCTCGACATAACAGCCATGTCAGACGGCCTTGAGACGGATAAATGGGGATGTGCAGCCTCAGCAGGTTCCAAGAGGCTCTTTGTTGCACTTCTCTGTTATGTCTTCAATCTCAAATGTAACTACCACACTGGTGGATTCAAGAGCAACGCCAAGGTCAATGCGTGCAAAAAGATGCGGCTGCAAGCGTGTAATAACACACTCGGCACACACAAACTTCGCCGTGCAGCTGACGAAGACATAGCGGAAATGACTTGTATACACCGCAGGTAAATCAACGCATGCGCCTACCGTCTGCACGACCACGCCATCACCATGCGAACCTAAACACTAACATAAATACCAGCAAGAAACACAAATAAAAACGAAGCGAAAACAAGCCAAACTGGGCCAACTACAGCCACAAGGGGGCCACAAGGGGACTACAGCAGCCACAATCGGGGGGCAAGCCATCATCACTACCAGCCTAGAAAAAAAATCATCACAGCTCCACTAGCGAGGTAGCAGCCAGCGGAAGTGGGTCGATCTAAGACGCGTGCCAGTCCGCGAGGGACACGAACTGACAGAGCCAGGCCAGGACAGACGGACAGACAGCACAACACACACAGCTCCGGTCACCTGTAATGTAGGCGGCCTCGCCTGCGCCACTGCCTGCGCCGCGGACAATACCTCCACGCTGTCCACCATAGGGTCGGGCGGGGGCGGGGGCGGCGCAGCGACCGTCGGCTCGGCGCCGCCCTCACTGCCCGACACAGAGACGCTACTGCTGCTGCCGCCCCCGCCCCCGCTGCCGCCACTGCCGCCGCGGAACTTACTCTGCACACCGCCAGCAGTATAGGGTCACATGTCACATCAAAGGGACATAGCGGGGTTACATCTTTGTCACCAGGGGTCACACGTGGCGCACGGGGTCACACGGGGTCGGGGCGCCATCACACGTATCCACAGACTGTCCGCCAGCCCGTCACATGTCGCACTCACAACGTGGCGGCGCGCCACCCCGGTCTGCCCGCGCTCCCTGCGTTATACCAACCGACACCAGAATAACCCCGTACTCCCCTTTACACCCTACAGCGCTGCACTGCCCGTGTCTACACGTGACCCAGCGGTGACGTCACAGGTGACGTCACAGGCACGGCTCTGTCACGTCCGCCCATTAGTGAGGCCCCGCCCCGCCCCACACCCGTGGTGTCCATCGCAGACAACTGGTCCTGTCTAACTGTCAACTGACAACTGTCCTATAGTCCATCTCCTCAGACTCTTTCTGACCTATCCCATCGCTCCTGACCACCAGTCCCGCCAGACTCGTCACATCAAAGCCTGTCCCATGGCCTGGTCCCATGGTCTTACCTGTCCCATCGCCTGGAGGAAAGCCTGTTTGCCGACGGTCTGCTTCTGCCGGTTCATCGCCGACTCCATCTTGCGTTTCTCTATCTCTATGTTGCGGCGTTTCTCCTCCAGACGCAGCTTGATACTGTGAAGCTCTGAGGCCATCAGGTCGGGCTCGGTGGTTCCATCTGCGGGGCGGACACGAAGGCAGGCACAGTCAGCTCAGGCTCGCGGAGGGTAACGGCACACGACAGGTCAGGTCAAACTCAGCACTCCTTCTGTGGTGAACAACAGCACCCGGCAGGTCAGGTCAAGCCCCGGTCTTCTTGGGGCTGATTAACTAAGAGGTAGGCAGCTTGCTTTATCCAGGATTTACGGGCAACCAAGGGTGGACTGAAGACAAAACAATGCATGACCACCAATCCCTCCATCCAACCCCGTTCCAAGCTCGACCCACGTCATCAGGGCGCAACAGCGAGGATTCAGAACCTCCCCGAGTATCACATCATACCAGCCTACCTCCCACACTGCCCGTCTCCTCCTCCGCGCCCCCCTCCCACCCGACCGTGAGACCCAAGCGGAGAAGGGCCGTGCCGGTCTCCCCCACCTCCAACCGGTCTGTCGTACCCCGGTCACATGCGCGGGCACCCCCCACCACGTACCAAGACGGGTGCCGTGCGCACATATTTCCTCCCCACCCGTCCCCCGTCCCGGTCGTTTCTGCCCCATGTCCGACGTACCCGAGGCGGGGAGGCCGTGCCGCTGACCAAGCTGCTGCTGCTGAACCCAGCTGGTGGTGGCGGCCGCCGGCACCGTGCCGTTGCCGTTGCTGCGCGGCGCCGAGCCGGGAGTGCCCGACTGGCTCTCAGGCCTCCCACCCGACCGGCCGCCGCCGGCACCGACGCCGGCGCCCGGCGGCTTGCTGCGGTCCTCCTTCTCGTGCTGCATGTAGACGATGTTGATGCCGCCTGCGTTCTCTCGGGGCTGAACCTTGCTCAGCTCGGCGAAGCTGGTCGGCTTCTGCTCGTCGTTGTTGTCGAACATGATGACGAGGTTGTTGCCGGCCTTGGACGGCGAGTCTCCGCGCGCCTCTCTCTCCAGCGCGTCCAGGACGCGGTTGTCGATATCCACCACCGACCCGGCGTCGTCGATGGGTCTGAACGCGTCGTCACGGTCGTCCCTGCGCGGAGGGTCCTCACCGCGCCGGCCGGACGGCTGGAACTGCTCCTTGATCGAGTCGCTCTGGAGGAAGAGGTTCCTGCTCGGCGGCCGCGCCACCTCCTGCCGACTATCGCTCCGCTCGTACAGACCGGCGCGGCTGGCCGACCTCGTCGCGCGGTCCTGCTCGGCCTCCTGGAACGGGTCGCGGTCGCCGAAGTTGATGTTGCTCTCCTTGAGCAGGTCCCTGTGCGTCTCCCTGCTCTCCCTCCGGCCGTAGTGCACCACCGGCTGTTTGTCCGGGTTCCTGCCCAGCAGCTGGAGGTTGTCCTGACTGCCGCCGAAGTTCTCCACCGTCAGCTGCGACTCATCCGAGAACGAGTTCCTCCTGGAGAGCCGTCCACCACCACCGCCGCCCCCGCCACCACCGCCGACGACCCGCGGGGACGGTTTACCCGCCACGCGGTTCCGGTCGGAATCGCCGCACTCTGAGGCAGCGCCGCGCCGGTCCTCGCCGCGCTCCTCCCACTTTGTGTCGCGGTTGAGGCGCTCCTTGAGAGGCCGGCGGGACGGCGGGTCGTCAGAGTGGATGGAGGAGGGCGGACTCTGCGAGCGGCGCTGGTGGTGCGCCATCCGAGACAGCGTCATCGGCCCACTGGCGCGCTGGACGACGAACTCACTCTCCTCTGAGTTAGACCTGCCGGGACGGGGAGGGAGACGACGCACAGACGGTCAGACTCAGTCAAACATAGATACATACACACACACACTCAAACACACACTCTGACAGAAACACACATCGGATCTGTCGGGGATGAAACACGGCAGCATAGCCAGCCAGCTGTGCAACTGGATAGTGCAGGCAGACGTGCAATTACAACTGCCCGCTTTAGACACGGAGAACACCGCGAGAGCTTACAGCTAACTAGCAGCACACCCAGTCCGTAGAGCAGCGTGAGTAATACCTTACTCCCCATACCGACAGAGGCACCACCCCGCACCGACACCCCCCCCCTCCTCATCCCTCCTACACTGCCACACAAGCGGCACCCCACACCAACCCCTCCTTCCCCGCCGTCGCCCTTTCTCACCTGTCATCCCGGTACACAGGACGGTCGTCTGCAGGGTACATGGAGTGAGGCCGCCGCGAGCCGGCAGAGCTGTGCCCGGAGGGGCTGTCCCGCCCGGCCGCTGCACCGCACAGATACAGACGCAAAGGTCAGATACAGATACAGAGGTCAGATACAGATGCAGAGGTCAGATATAGATGCAGAGGTCAGATACGTGAGCAGATACTGAGATACAGACACAGATCCGACGGAGAGAGATAGAGGACATACGGTTAAACGACAGTCGCAGCAGCAGCCGGGGCTTCAGGGGCGCGAGATGCCTCCACGGCAAAGGCGGGCAAGTGGACGAAATGTGCCCTGAACGAGTTCTCAGATACTGAGTGTTTATGTGGACAAAAGTCAATCGTCAAAACAGTGAGCTCTTACTATTGTGTGAGGTCACGTACAATCGTCTTTTTGCATTAATCGTTCTATTCGTCATGTTCGTAAGGTAGCTCCAGTAATTTCAGTATATAACATACTTGTTGACTAGTTCACAATGAACTAAGATCACAAACATCCATGACAATGACGAGTAAAGCATAAGCATTGTATGTACAATGTACACATAAGCCATACGGTCATGCCGTGCAAATTCAGCTGAACAAAACGCTATCTAAAAGATCCTGCAATATGTTAAACAAATAATGTGAAATGAATGGTAACACAGGGAATAATTAATGCAGTATACATGTCAAGAAAACGTCGAAACAAAACAGCGTCGAATACCCATACACAACATTCTCCAATCTCCGAACGAAGGGTACAAAATATGCATCACAATAAACAAATACTAGACAAAAGAACACTAAAAAGTCAACTAAAGCCACGCAAAATCAAATACACGAACACAAATTCAAACTACACAAATCGTGCATTGAAAACAAACAAAGCAGCAACATCAAACCACATTCAATACTCAGCGAACAAGCGTGCACCAAGGATTCCGCGGCCACCAAAATCCACCCCAAAACAGCCCGGGTGCAAAAACGGCCACCGCCCGTCACAAAAGTCAGACGGGTGTCTCCGTCGGTTGGAGAGGCGTGCTCTGAGCTGAACACAAACACAGTCTGCCTGGTGGCTAGGGCAGACAACACACGTGCTGGGCGGGAGACAAGGGGACAAGGGGAGACAGGGGGACAGGCGGGGAGACAGGCAAGACAGGTGCGAGGCAGGCGGGGAGACAGGCGGGAGACAAGGGAGACAGGCGGGGAGACAGGCGGGGAACGGCGAGGGACAGGCGAGGAGACAGGCGGGAGGACAGGCGGGGAGACAGGCGGGGAGGACAGGCGGGGAGACAGGCGGGGAGACAGGGGGGAGACAGGCGGGCGACAGGCGGGAGATAAGAGATACTTAGGAAGAAGACAGGCGGGGAGACAGACAGGCGGGCAGGCGGAGGGAGAGGGAGGGGAAAGAGAGCGGTGTCGTGCGGCGGTTCACTAGGCCAGCCTACCGTCGGCGGCCAGGTGGTGGTGGTAACACTGCTGCTCGAACGGCAGGTGGCCGGGCCGCGAGCAGTAGTGGCACTTCTCCGTGGCCGGGTGGGAGCAGCGCCACCACCAGTCCGGGTACAGGGAGGCCCAGGCGCAACACCCACCTTACGGACCAGCCGCCGTCAGCACCCAGACACACCACACACAAACACATATCACAGCCCAACACCTCTACGGACGCGAGCAGTAGTGGCACTTGTCCGTGGCCGGGTGGAGCAGCGCCACCCACCAGTCCGGGTACAGGGAGGCCCAGGCGGCAACCACCCACCTTACGGACCCAGCCGCCGTTCAAGCACCGACTACACACACCACACACAGATCACCTCCAACACCTCACTTACGCGAGCAATAGTGCCTTGTCCGTGGCCGGGTGGGAGCAGCGCCACCACCAGTCAGGGGGCCCAGGCGCAACCACACCACCTTACGGCCCAGCCGCCGTTCAGCACCGGACACACCACACACACACACACAGATCACCGTCCAACACCTCTACTATTGGTTTCGATAAAATCAAGCGTCCCGCTGGGTTGGCCGGCCACAGCAGTTTAAAGGGAATATACCCACCTTGGGAAAGTATGTGGAACGATGGAGATGAGTGCCATTCATCTGTGGGCACTCATCCCATCATCCCACATACTTTTACCAATGCGGGTATATTACCTTAAACTGCTGTGCCGGCCAACCCAGCGGGACGCTGATTTTGGAACCAATAGTACAGCCAGCTAACAGCTCACCGCTTACCTACCATTATCTATCCTGTCAACACACAGTTCACCGCTCAACACTGACTACCCAGCCGACACGCAGCTATGACTACAGTCGCCATCCACAAACAGCTGCACAGCGCTCATCTCCCGGGTCCCACCCTGGCGACCCGCTGTCCCCAGGGTACACTGGACGCCTTCAGAACCACACACAAAATACTGCCCCAGCACGATTCCCGCGCCTGACAGTTACTGCAGTGTCGTGCGTGGTCAGACAGCGAACGGCACTGGGGCACAGTCACCGACGTACGACACTCCAGGCCGACTCGGAAGAACGGTGGCGCCGCTTCCCTGCCGCGTCACACGGCACAACACGCACATACATTACGACACACACACACACACAGAGAGACACAGCAGGTGACCTCGGAGTTCAGCTGGTCAGGTCACCGTCAGTCTCCGGTCGTCTCCGTATATCGTCGGTCACCGGCACTACACGTGACAGGTCACTGCACCGCCAGCTTCTTAGTCAACTATCGGATTTTCGTGAGGCACAAACTGCATGTCCCGGAAAACACTCCAGTGTTCATGAAAGCGAATTCGTTTTGCCGTCATGTCCTACTTGGTACTCCCTACCAGCACGTATTGTGCCGAGCACTTCGCGCGGGACCAGTCAAGGTCCAGCGGTGTTAGCATTCGGTGTGCATGCTATTGTTGGCATGCTCCGAGCTGAGCACAATGTTACTGAGCACCCCACCACCAACTGCATGGCAAGTCAGACTCTTCGCTGGCATCTCATAACACAGCCAAGCCCTTCTCCTGGTGTAATAATGACTGTCTGCGTTTGGATTCATGACAGCCAGCAGAAATCGTCAATAACGCACAGCACGCCAGCAGGGACAGTGAAGTGGACAGACTTTAATGAAGGGGTTGTGTCTTTCGATAAACCGACATCAGAAACAACCAGCCCAAATATCCGATGACAAAGCGATATGCTGTAGGTATACAGGAAATGTCAAGAAGTCATAATATGTCGACTAAGCGCCGATGTCCGCAGCGGAGCATTCTCTGTCCTGCCACCAGAGATCGGTCGATCCTGCCACAGCCGAGAGAGAGAGATGTTGCTCTGTGCGGTCCGAGGTGCGATACCTACGTACGGTGCCGGTGCCGGTGCCGGTGTCGGTGCCGGTGTCGGGTCCTGTCTGTCCGTCCAGTCCGTCCGGCACAGAGCGTCGGTCGTCTCTCGTCTGTCTCTCTCTCTCTCTCTCGTCTTTCTCTCTCAGTCTCTCCCGGGGTCAACGTGTGGGTGTTGGGGCGGTGGTCCGTGGTGGGACGGTGGACAGTGGCGGGTGGTGCGTCAGTCTCTCCTGGGTCGATGGGTTGTGGGACGGCGGGTGATGGGTGATGAGAGCGGGTGCGGGTGATGGGTGATGGGTGTGGGTGCAGTGTCCAGTGTCAGGTCAGGTCACGGGTCACGGGTCAGGTCAGGGGCGGGCGGGGGCGGGGGCGGAGCGTTAGTCCCGGTTAGTGTTAGGACCGAGACGGCAACAGACCTGCAGACAGACAGACAAACACGGCCCGCTGCTAGCTACAACACACGCATACCTGCGCCGCCCACCACACGGTACATACACAGGACGGACGGTTCGCGGTCCAACACCAGGCCCTCACAGGGTGTCGCTAGGACTATAGTGCTGACACATTCAGGTTAGATCCAGAGTTGGACAACGTACTTTGTAGAGGCTAGTTATCCGAAACGGGTAAGACAAAACTTTGCAATTAAAGCCGGGACCATATGATATTCACCTGCACAACAATTTGAAATAGGAATTGAATATAAATAAATATGTAATACAAAACTAGGATACTTATATTTGAACGTCAACACTTATGATGACCTTCCACAAGAGATGTAAACGCCAAAGCAAAGTGAAGGTGGAAAGATAGATTGTGAAGTACGTTGGATGATCCGAAGAAACAGTGTTTTACAAAGCTTTCAAATACCAGGATTTTAAGAAAACCGTTCGCCAATAAAGACCCATGTATAAAAAGGGATTCCGCCCCCCCATTTACGGATCAAACGGAAAGACGGAAAGACAATGGAAGGAGAGTAATTAAATACAGTAATTGAAGACAAAAGTTCAAATTGTTGTGAAAGATTTGTCGTACATCACATTAAACCAAACACCCCGATTGTCTAGCATACCTTCGAACATGCTGAAGCGCTGCCTCCCTCTGTCGGCCGAGCGCGAACCTCTACTTCTCCGCAAGACAACAGATGGCTCTGAGTGCGGGTGGCGCCCTCCTGCATGCCACCAGTAACAGAGAGGCGTTAGTCGGGGCCGTGAGGCGTGTGAGTGGCGGGGCGTGGCAGGCGTGAGACACATTCACAGAGCGGTTAGCAGCTACCAATCCACCCAGTTAGCCGTCCAGGCCGCCGCACTGCCGCCACCAGTTAGTAAAGCGAGACCTGTCCTCTGGCCTCTCACATGCCCGCCGGGCACCGCCGGGTCAGCCGGGCACGACCGGGTCAGCCGGGTCAGCCCAGTCAGCGGGGTCGGTCGTTGGGTCAGCCAGCTCCCTGCCCACCCGGCAGGGGACGCTCACAGGGCCGGGGCGGGAACGGGGGCCGAGGCAGGGGCGGGGGGAGAGTTCGGGGCGGGGGCGGGGGCGGGGGCGGAGACAGAGACAGCGGGACAAGAGAGCCGCTCAGCGCCGGCCGGCCGGCCGAGGGGAGCCGCGCCTCACCTGAGAAGCTGCCTGCCTGGGTGAGACTGTCGCGACGCAGCTCCGGCTGAGAGCGGCGCGGACTGCTGCCATACGGCTCCTGACGCCTCGTGCTCTGTACAAGACACACATTACACTGTCAGACAGAGACAGACAGAGACAGACAGAGACAGACAGAGACAGACAGAGACAGACAGAGACAGAGGGACAGAGACAGAGACAGAGACAGAGACAGAAGACAGAACAGAAGACAGAGACAGAGACAGAAGACAGAGACAGAGAACAGGACAGAACAGGAGACAGAGACAGAGACAGGACAGAGAAGAGACAAGAGACAGAGACAGAGACAGAGACAGGGCACAGAACAGAGACAGAGACAGAGACAGGAGGACAGAGACGAGACAGAGACAAGACAAGAGACAGAGGACAGAGGACAGAGACAGAGACAGAACAGAGACAGAGACAGAGACAGAGACAGAGACAGAGACAGAGACAGAGACAGAGACAGAGACAGACAGACCTACACAGTACCCACACTTAGACAGACAAGTCCAGATGAGGCAAAGGCAGCGCTGCAGTCACGATGACATTGTTCAGGGAACAAAACGGTACTGGGTAGAAACCACGACGATGATAAAAATAACCACTATGGTTCCATCAAGCCGCTGTCGTTCACTCCCCACCTCACCCTGACCTCTACCCAGCCCAGCCAGTGACCCCAGCTGACCCACTGCACCCCCGGGCCGGTACTTACGTCCAGGACACGCTCCTTGGCCATGCCTGGCTGGCGGACACATTTGGCCGGATTGATCTCGAACAGGTAGAACAGATCGGCCAGAAGAACCAACAGGTTCTGTTTGACGGAGCTGTGGGGGAACAGGCTGGTCAGAAAACAGGTAGAACAAGTCGGCCAGAAGAACCAGCAGGTTCTGTTTGACGGAGCTGTCGGGCAAAACAGGCTGGTCAGACAGACCAATCGGCGTCCCTGCGCACCACAGGCAGGGAATACACAGTAGATATCATAGGGAGGGATATAATGCAGCAAGACGGTCGGCTATGGGCGACTACTCACCCTCCGCCACGGGGGCGGCCAGCAACGGGGGCGGCACACCACAGTGGCGGTCAGCGGAATGGCTGGGGAGGCCGCCACCAAGAACTGCAGACGGGCAAAACTATGCCCGGAAAACTATGCATACAAAGCTAAGTGCCGTAACCGGGGGAAAAAAATCGTCCAGGCCGTAAAGGACAATCATGTCATTTCATCAGGCGTCATGATTGGCACTTGTTTCTGGATTCGATCACCAATTACTTGTTTTATTCCTGTGGTTTCTGCGTATTTATCTAGCAAAAGTCAAAACAAACTGGCGTCCTAACAAGCGTTAAGCCGCACCGAAATATGGGAAGCGATACATACGGGTTGGAGACGACCAACTAGTTACTCGTAGTTAGAGACGACCAGCTATCCTGTTCGAAGCACAGGAAACTCGCAGCACGCGTGACTTAACGGTTTCCAGGAAAACATTCTGTTTCCCTCTGCCACACTGACAAAATCACACGATAATGCGCACTGGTGAAGACTGAAAAAGCCTGCCTAATTTCCGACTTAGTTACATTGTACGCAAGGCTCTTTGAAACCAAGGGTACACTTAACTGTCATAGATTCATGCAATCAACATCAATCATGAAAGCATGTCATATTGCTTCACTATTTGAGGGATACAATATTCCTTGAGCTGGCTGCTCCACACATATATCGTCCTGCATTCATATTAAACATCCCCCCTTCTCACCTGTGCATGTACAGGATGTCCTCCAGACTGAGGAAGTGCGGGCTGTAGGGCAGCGCCTCGCGACAGAACTTCTCCACCAGCTGCAGGTTGTACAGACTGTCTGCGATCCTGGGGTGGGTCGGAGAAGGCCACCTCCGGCCAACTCAGCTCATCTGGACAGTACAGTGAGACGAGGCCGGCCAGACAGGTGCCGTCCGACAGGTCACTGATGTCCTGCTGCAGCGGGAACCGCGGCACCGTGTCCTCCTGCAACGACACCATAGAGACGACGTCAGGAAGGGGTCCTACTGCAGACGACACCATAGAGACGACGTCAGGGAGGGTTCCTACTGCAGAAGACACCATAGAGACGACGTCAGGAAGGGGTCCTCCTGCAACGACACCATAGAGACGACGTCAGGAAGGGGTCCTACTGCAGACGACACCATAGAGACGACGTCAGGGAGGGTTACTACTGCAACGACACCATATTAGACGACCGTCAGGAAGGGGTCCTACGCAGAACGAACCATGAGCGACGTCAGGGAACGACTGCAGACACACCCATAGAGACGACGCAGGGAGGTCCTCCGCAACGACACCATGGAGACGACGTCAGGGAGGGTCCTATAGCGACGACACCATAGAGACGACTTCAGGAAGGGGCCATGCAGACACAACCGATGGAGACACGGCAGGGAGGGTCCTTACTGCAGACACACCATAGAGACGAGTTCAGGGAGGTTCCTACTGCAGACGACCACCATAAGACGTCGTCGAGGAAGGGTCTACTTGCAGACACACCATGGAGACGACGTCAGGAGGGGTCCTACTTGCGACGACACCATGGAGACGACGTCAGGGAGGTCCTAATGCCAGACGAACACCATGAGACGATCGTCAGGGAAGGGGGGTCCTACTGCAGACGACAGCATAGTGACGACGTTCAGAAGGGGTCCTACTGCCGACGACACCATAAAGACGACGTCAGGGAGGGTCCTACTGCAGACGACGCATAGGGTACGACGTCAGGAGGGTTCCTACTGCAGACGACCACCATAAGCGACGTCAGGAGGGGTCCACTGCAGACGACACAGGGAAGACACGTCAGGGAGGGGTCCTAATGCAGACGAGACACCATATAGCGACGTCAGAGGGGTTCCTACTGCAGACACAGATAGAGAAGACGTCAGAGGGTCCTACTCAGACGACACCATAGAGACGACGTCAGGGAGGTTCCTACTGCAGACGACACCATAGAAGACGACGTCAGGGAGGTTCTACTGCAGACACACACATTGAGACGTCGTCAGGAGGGTCCTACTGCAGGACGACACCATGAAACGTACGTCAGGAGGGTTCACTGCAGACGAACACCATGGAGACGACGTCAGGAGGTCTAATGCAGACGAACACCAATAAGAACGACGTCAGGGAGGGGTTCTACTGCGACGACAGATAGAGAACACGTCAGAAGGGTCCTACTGCAGACGGACTATCCATAGGACGACGTCAGGAGAGGGTCCTTACGCAGACGACCAGCTAGAGACGACGGTCAGGAAAGGGTCCTACTGCAGACGACCACCATAAGACGACGTCAGGAGGGGTCCTACTGCAGACGACAGCCATGGAGACCGACGTCAGGAGGGTCCTAATGCAAGCGACACCATAGAGACGACTCAGGGAGGGTCCTACTGCAGACGACAGCATAGAGGACGACGTCGGAAGGGGTCCTACTGCAGACGACCACCATAGAGGACGACGTCATGGGAGGGTCCTACTGCAACGACACCATAGGAGACGACGTCAGAAGGGGTCCCTACTGCAGACGACACATCGGAGACGACTCAGGGAGGGTCCTACTGCAACAACACCATAGAGACGACGTCAGGAGTCCTACTGCAGACGACACCATAGAGACGACGTCAGGGAGGGGTCCTACTGCAGACGACACCATAGAGACGTCAGGGAGGGTTCCACTGCAGACGACACCATAGAGACGACGTCAGGGAGGGGTCCTACTGCAAACGACACCATAGACACGACGTCAGGGAGGGTTCCTACTGCAGACGACACCATAGAGACGTCAGGGAGGGTTCCTACTGCAAACGACACCATGGCAACGTCAGGGAGGGTGGGTTCCTACTGCAAACGACAGGATAGCAGCATCAGGGAGGGTTCCTTCTGAAAACGACACCATAGCAAAGTCAGGGAGGGCACCTCCAGCAAACGACAGGATAGCAACGTCAGGGAGGGTATCGATGATGGTGATTGTTGTGTCTGTGCGCGCCAACTACGAAGGCTATATCGCGCCCGTTACGCAGATTAACTCATTAGCGGAACTTGTATACAACACCATCATGGAGAGTATCAGGAGAGAGAGCAGGTGACTGAGTGAATAGGATAGGGCCCAAGGGAGTGTCCCTGGTGGTTGTGATACAGGTATCCTGCTGGTCAAATGGCCCACGCACAGCCATATTTGGGCAATACCTGGAGCTCAGTAATCTAACGACTGACGATATGACCAAACACTACCCCGGGAGAAGCCAGCTCGATCACCGCTGTCGCCCACAGTGGCTACTTTCAGATTTATTAATAATCCGCGCCGGGCCGGGGGGGGTGTTTAGACATCCCCCCCCCCCTCAGGTTTTTCCTGGATATTCGGTTAAAAACGGCGGCGCGTGGAGCGCTCCGAAAAAATTTTCGAGTACCTTTGCGATTCATCTTTTGTATCAGTTTGCTTAAAAGAATTAATTGACAATAGGTATTGTTCAGGTCAGTTCAACCAGCTAGTCAAGTTGACCCCACCTCGAAAAGTTTGCGTTTTCCCACCAAAGCCACAGTTTTTAAGCGGATTGGTTTCGTACTGTGAGCAGGGTTTCATAAGAGGCATGACGATCTAAAGTTTGTATATCTCGTATTTTCGATATCGGATGACCTAAGGTCAGGTCAATTTCCTGACCTCCCCATTATAAAGTGGAATGGAAAAAATAAACAGATAGCTTCTTAGTCTTAAATATGCATTGGATCAGGCTGATTATTTCAGAAATCACGTTTTTTTAGCGGTCATTCTGATTTTATGACTAGGTGGTGCGATTGTTTCTAAAAGAAATCTCTACAAGTCATCTTGAGGTCATCTGAGTCATCACAATGATTTGCAATAACTGGTCTTTGAGTATTATAGAAGATAGAGACGAGCGGATGACCCACTGTGTGTGTGTATCGTCTGTCCGCGTCGCCCATATGCATACGATACCTATCTGGGTCAACACGATACCGTGTGACCTGGAGGTCAATTTGAAGTTGATCTTACGAGGTCACAGCTTGTAGGAGGTGTTCAAAGGCGTCTTGACGAGAGGAACACGATAGGTTGTTAAAAAATCAGTTATGTGCATTTTAGATAAGAACCATGCTATTCAGGAAACATAGTTTCTACTCAAAAACTGCATTTTTGAAATTGATGACTCTGGAGCCTAACTATTGATCTGAGCTAAAATTTGAGGACATAGGTGCATTTTGCAAATTCAAATATCTATTTAATGCTTCTTACTTGTTTACTCCTAGCGATCATTTGTGCACGAGAGATTTTGGGGATACTCTGGAGCTATGTTCCTAAGCTGGAAAATTTGAGACAGAATCTTGACCTCTTGATGACCTGGTGGTGTGATCTTCTAATATTTGAGGCTGAGAATAAATGCAACGAAATAGTTTCTCGATTATCCCTTTGTGATCGTTACTCTCGAAACGTATTTTGGTTTAGTCTAGGTCCCATAGGAGCCGAGTTAGAAGGGGGGGTGTCGAAACACCCCCCGGCCCGAGGAAGGTGGCGCCGAGCACCGGCCGGCGCGTGGTTTAAAAGTTAACACAAAGTCTCCTCAAAAGCGATCAGATTAGCACGCACCCGCAGGATCTTATTTGAGGATATCTGACCATTATTTAACTAACAATACGTCACAATCGACACCTTATCTCGAGGTGCTTGGAAGTTCTGGTTGAAACAGATAACTTTTCAGTCGCACAGCATCAGCAGCCGTCATCCCAGCGGCTTTCGACAGCCACCAGGTGCTCCCTCCACACATAGCCTCCATAGACAGCCGGCGAGAGAAGGCGTCGCGATATTGCGGCGGTGTTTCTCCTCATAACCGTGGCCGCGGGGCGTGGCAGCCACAGAACCGCACGGGCTACTTTGAACCGTCTTTATGTGCTAGACTCTCAATTGCTTCCCTCTGGTAACAATTAAACAATCAGCTCATATACAGTGCGCCAAGTAAAACTAAAACCTACGTTCCACTACCCTAATTCTGAACGTGAGCGGTGGGTAAACTGCGGCCACTTTTGCCAAAACACGCTACGGAAACACACCGCACACACTTTAAAACACAGTCAAACGAAGCACCAAACTACGACGATAGCTCAACACCAGACTCGTCGAGGGCGGCAGCGGGGGGCAGCGGGTCAGCTCGAGGGCGGCGGGGGCGCGGCGGGCGGGTCGCGCGCGGCGCGGTTTCCAGCTACTTGTTCGTGTGGATGTTCTCGTCTGTCTGACCCCGGCCCACCGACCGGGGTCACCACGAAGGTTTATGGCCCAATGGTTGGCCCGATTTTGTTTCACCGATGGTCACCCCGTGGCACACGCGGCGGGGCTGACGGCGCCGTTACAGCAGACGTTGGGCGCCGGGTAACTGCAGCAGTGGCGTTCACTAACGATAACGGTGTGGGACGGGGCACCGCCCTCTGCTGCCGACACGGATTGGCGTGGGACAGATGGAATGAGCGGCTCAAGGCTGCAGACGGCAAGACATCCCGACTGACAATAACAACAACCTTTTAATTCATTATGTTTAAAAATGGCGTACAGAAGGCATCTCATTGCAGAGAGCCTTCGCACAAGCATTCATCGAATGCATTAGAGCATCCTGTTCAACAAACACGCAGAAGGAATAATTTTCCACATGACTCGTCTCTCCCTTCCCACGTCCCTCGGTCATCGCTCTCCCCTCCCCTCTATCAGTCTCCCTCCGGCAGGACTTACCTCGCGGACCTCCTCGGTCCTCACCTCTCTCCGTCCCTCTCCACCTCTTTCCATCCCTCTCCTCCCCTCTCTCGATCACTCTCCCTCCCTCACGACTCACCTCGCGGACCTCGGCGGCGATCTGCCCCCGCAGCCTGGCGCAGGCCTTGTTAATCCAGAGCAGCAGCGCCTCCTCCTGGTCGGCCGGCAGCTCCGTGCTCGCCTGCAGGGCGGTGGGGTTATGATAGTTCTTGTTTTGTGGTCGTTGATCTAGTTTGTGTTGTTGGTCTGTGTGTGTTGCTTGTTGTTGTGTTGATTAAGTGTTTATGTTGTGTTTTTGTTTTTTGATGTTTTTGGACTGTTTGTTTATTGGTTTTGGTTAATTTTAAGATGTGTTTAGTTTTTTAGTGTTGGTGCGCGTGCTTCGCGTGTGATTGATTTATCGATAAGATAGAATGAATTAGAGAAGTGCGTGTTTGTGTGTTATTGTTTTTGTATTTGGTGTTGTTTGTGTGTTTGTGAATTGATTGTTTAAGGTGTAGTCATTAATATAGTTGTTTTGTTGGGTAGTTTGGAGGTCGTGTCTTGTTGGATGTTTCTGACTCATGGTTTCTGTCCGTCTCTGTCTGTAGTTTTTTTGGGGGGGTGGGGGTTGAGTGAAGCGGCGCACCACGCCCACCACGCGCTCGGCCGTGATGTCAATTTCCCCGCCCTTCCCCGGTTCACGGATTACAGCGCCTATGGATCTGCCTCTATCCACCGCCATGTGCGCAACTCTTGTTGGGCACCAGAAGGAGGAAAGGAGTTAGTCTACGGCACGCCAAAGCACGCTGAGGTAAGACACGACACAGTACGACAGGGCACAGCACAGAACAGCACAAGACAACACATGACAGCACGGCACACAAGCACTTACATTTACCGATATATACCTATTATTTATAAACTATAGCACTACGAAAGATATTTGGCGTGGCCGTGAGCAGGACGTTGGCTTCCGGGGAGTTGGCGTTGTCGTGTGGCCGTCAGTAGAACATTGGCTATCGCAGATTTAGCGTGGCCATGCAACCAGGCATGGCCATAAGCCAGTTCTCTCTGTGTGTGACCGTGGGCAGGACGTTGGCCGCCGCCCAGGACGTGAGTCAGGCCCAGCAGCAGAGCGGCGCACAGCAGCGGCGGCGGCGGCGGCGGCGGCGGCGGCGGCGCCAGCAGCAGCAGCAGCAGCAGCAGCAGCAGCGCCAAGGTCGAGTGGCTGACGGGCCGCGTCAGGCCGGCCGGCCGCAGGCTCACACTGGCGGTGTGACGTCACACGCAATCACACCGGCGGCGCGTGGTGTGAACACTCAATGACTCACATAAACATAACATTCCGCCCCCGATCCGGTCCGGCATACGATATCACACGGCACAGAGCCCAGCCGGCCGGTCCCTGGCACCAGGGATATATACAGGCAGGCAGCCATCTGCACAGCTGAGCTGCCGCTGACACCGACTTGACGTAGATTAGATACAGTAGGACCCACCTCCCTTGATACTGACACTGACATCGACACTGACACTGACAGACACTGTACAGTGTACACCAACACACGACACGCCTGACCAGTGACACTGGCACTGACAATGACGCTGGATACTGACACTGACACTGACACTGACACTGACACTTGACACTGACACACCTGACACGTGACACTGACACCATCTCAGCCCGTCCCACCCCCTGGCGTCCCCAGCTGACGGATACACCCGTCATACATATGCAGAGAGACGGGCGGGCGGGCAGGAAGGAGGGGCGAGGTGGGTCCGGCGTCTCTCCACGCCATCTATCAGACCCAGCTAACTGCGTGGGAGTCGGCCCACCGCGCCCGGGCCGCTCCGAACCGCCAGCACTGCCAGCACCACAGCGTCACGGCCGACCAGCGCAGTCGCCGGGGGAAGTGACGTCCCGGCACGGGGGACGGCAGCGGCACTGGCAGCAGCAGGTCCAGCGTCTACATCCAGTTCACAACGTCCACTCCACAGCGTCCACTGTCCACACTCACACAGCGTGTCCACAACGTCACCAAATAGCGTGTCCATAACCTCTCCACACAGCAAAGCACCACCAATCGAGACGAACCAAGACAGCCAATGCATGCAGCGTCGCGCCGCGCAACACATCGGCAATCACCAGCCACTGAGGGGAATGTGACACCGAGTCTACCAAGAGCTGATGTTCCTTCCAGAGCTGTGTGACTACGCCCCGGACAGACATGAGGAACAGAAGACAGCCCACACGCTGCCCGAGCGATCCTCCGGGATCTGTTCCGTTCTCCGTCTGGTCTCGTCTGTATAAATCCATTCGTCCGTCCGTCTAGTCTCTCGTAAAAGTCGTCCAGCCGTTCCCTAGTCCCGCCATCCGTTCTACCGTCCGCCGGCCAGGCGACGTGTACCCACTTTCCCTCAGCTGATGGATGACTAAACTGTGTCGAGACCCCGAGACCCGGGCGGCGGCGGCGGCGGCGGCGGGGGCGGATGGACCCTCACCGAGCCACGGCGGGCGGCCCGCGCCCAGCCACCGGCCGCCCACATCGAAACCGGAGCCGCCCTCGGCCCACTGACGGGGCTTCATCAGATCGATCGAGCAAACAGAACAGATCGAGTGGTCCGTCTGTGGTCCGGCGGTGACCATAGGATGCAGGTCTGCCCGTTCAATACAGCTGACCTGTGACCGACAAAACAGCACAGCACAGCACAGAGCAGTACGGCGCAGAGCAGGGCGCACAAACCCAGCAGACGCAGCCACAGAGCACACACCAGACCTGCGGACGGTCCCGCTACGCCGTGTAAACCGCGTGACGTGCTCCGCTGCACGACCTGCCGCAGAGTGAGCCGACACCGAACGAGTATTCCAGATCAACCAGCAAAAACATTACTTCTACACGAATGCAATCCTTGAATTGAGTTATCCTCGGCCGTCACCGCTGAATGGGCCTCCACCGATCTGCAGGAACCGGCAACCGTCTCGATTCTGCCTCCGTAGAGACGCCAGCGTCTCTGCCGCTCCCGAGCCGGGGCACGTCTGCCGTGTCGCCTGGAGTGGGGTACTTCCTTCCGGCCGGTGCCAGGTGGCCGACGTACTGCCGCCAATATTGCACTGATATGGCGACACACCGACAAACGACACAGCCAGGCCACGTCAGAAGCAGAGATAAGGTGAGACAGAGAGAAACAAACGTGGAGAGAAGGCTGATCGGTCGAGTAAACTATCGCATCCCTCCGACATGCGGTTCAACGAAGCTTTCGAAAGGCCTCAATTCACCCTCAATTTGCCCTCAATTCACCCTCAATTCGCCGCTGCTGAGTCAGCATTCCCGAGTTTACGAGTTTGTTTATCCTCAGCCTTTCCTGCCGGCCGGGGAGTCAGGTGGCAGCATACCAGCCGGTGTCCGGAGGGCAGGGATACAGAACGTGTGCTGGGCAGCGCCTCACTGCCACTCCGCCCACCTCTGCCTATATGGCTCAGTCATTCGGAGAATGCCAGACTCGGCTGGAGTACGTCGAACACGGCACGCGGCGCGCGCCACCCACTGAAGCCGTGATCACAGGACTTGTGAGAAGCGACCAGATGAGGTGGTGTCAGCTGTGACAAGCGCTGCATCTGCTATGCATAGTCTGGAATAAATTATCACGAAACAGAGCCGAGGAGGAATTAATTGGTTTATTACATAGCTAAATCCAGAGTAACAGGACAAATATGCTCTGAATTCACGGTTGGAACAGTTTCCATTTACTTTCTTTCCAGAATATATGACACATTGTGCCTACAGTATACACTTTTTGAGGAAAAAAGTAAATATATATATATAATATATATAATATATATATATATATATATAATATATATATATATATATATATACTGATTTTACACCTGTTTAAAAACAACAACAAAAAATAATTCCTATCCCTTCATGCCTGTGCTGTTTTGTATTCAGGTCTACATCTGTGCCACATCTGTATTCGCAGCTGTTTTGTGACATCATGTCTGCACCGTGACCTTCCCGTCCCTGGAAACAGCTGATGATGTGTTGAACGTCGTTCCACATCCCACCTAAGATGGCAGGTGGCGATACACACCTGTTTTGCCAACACGCCGCCGCATGACTTCACCCTGTAAACTCCCCGTCAAGCACTGGGCCATGCGACGTTAACACCATGCAGCTGTAGGTATATCTCGTACATTCTCAAATTCCGCACCAGACTACAGCGCCTCATAGGCAACACCGTGAGTAACACTGCCAATAAGCCCGCCATAGTTTGCAGTTGTATATATAATGTATATCCCTTGGACCAGTTCACCACGCGGGTTTATCCTCATCGATGTCTTCCCATCCACCATATCACTCCATCTCTTCCTCTTCGCCTTTTCCCGCGAGCCAGCAGCGCCCGTCATCCCTTCACTGCACCAAAGCGCCGTCCCGGGCCGGCTGAGGTGTCTCTCCACCTGGTGTCGTCACCACCAGAGTGGTGCCAGGTGGGGCTCACCACCTCTTCACGACACCACCAGAGCTGTGTCCCGGGGCCGCCACGGTGTCTTCACCAGTGGTGCCAGGAGCGCCTACACACCGATTGAGCGCACCAGAACGACAGGGCGTGGCCCCGACAGGGACAGAGGGACGGCACCTCTGCGGAGTGCGGAGGAAGCGAGCCAGAGGCAGAGACGGGGAGAACAGAGTGGCCAGGTGCGTCCGGTCAGCGCCAGCCGCCGGCCGTCAGGGGGCGTCACACGGGCATCTCAGCGCCAGCCGCAGCGCGTCGGGGGGAGGGAGGGGGGCATCGGGAGAGGCAGTCCGAGAGACCAGCTGCCGGACCACCCGGCAGAGTAGCGTGATGACACAGCTGCCTCAGAGCCGCCGCCGGCGCTAACTTTAGAGCTGAGTCAACCGACGCTGCGTGGGTCCGACGGTAGAGTGGTGGCGGAGGTGACGGCGGCACCAGCTCTCCCTCACTACCGACACGGCACGCGCCGCTCATGGCACGCGCACGCCGTGTTGTTGTTGCCAAGCCTGACTTCCGGATACACACCGACACACACGCACAGATGTTGTCAGCACGCCGGCCGCGCGCTCGCCGCACGCCTGGGCTCGCCGCGTGCATCGCCCGTTAACCCCGGCCCTTTTTACAGCCGGTACTCATGAGGCACACGACTACTCTCTCCATCTCTTCAAACCGCACAGCAACCACACCACAGCATCCTCTTCCAACCGCACAGAGACTTAACCACATCATCAGCATACAGGCTTCGTCTGATCGGTCCGAAAGCCGATCCACTGAGGCATTGTGTTAGCATTCTGGCTGGACACGTTTTACCGCCGGGCGGACTATGATCGATGCCTTTATCTAGTACACGATCTACTCAGACGGCAGCTGTCATACTGCATATAACCTCAGCCCATTTACAGCTCACACAGGCACGCCCGCGGCACCATACCGGGCCCCACTGAAGGCCGCAATGAACGCCCGCTCCTCCCGATGGCAACGCGAATATTTACGAGGCGCCGTAAAATCAGCCGGCCGTGCTGACCTTGCCTGTCAGCGGAGGCAGCCGTGCTGACTGGACTGACCAGAGGAGCGAGCCTGTCAGCGGAGGCAGCCGTGCTGACTGGACTGACCAGAGGAGGCAGCCGTGCTGACCTTGCCTGTCAGCGGAGGCAGCCGTGCTGACTGGACTGACCAGAGGAGCGAGGTGCGCGGGCGGGCCGCAGGCTGCGTCGTCTGACGTCATGGCACACCACTCCACACGCTCTGACCAGAACGGCGGCGTTGGTGCAGCCCAAATACGGAGCCAGCCCAGCGCCGGCAGCCGCAGTGATTTGCGTGCTTCACTGTACTCACCCACGCGCGCCATATGTTAACTGTGCAGTGGGTACACGTACGCCGCCCAAACTGGGCCCCAGGCAGCCGCACAGCTGGGCGGGTAGACAGAGCTAGAGGCCAGACTGCAGTACTCACCATTCACAGCAAATGATTTGTCACACGCATTAATAATAATACAAATGTAACGCACATGCACCAGGGGCGGCGGATAGCTTTTTCGGATGGAGGGGAAGGAGCAATCGCCAGGAAACCCCGGAGCGTCAGGATCCCCTCAAACGACTGAGGGCCCCCCTTTACCACCTGGACTGAGGGCTCCCTTAAACCGGACGATGGCTATCTCATACCGACCGAGGACTCCCTCAGGACGACCGAGGACTCCCTCAGAACGACCGAGGACCGACCAAGAGCCTCTCACGCTGATGAAGGGAATATTCAGAGCCCAAGGAAAAATTTTATCGGCCAAAAAAGGACAAAAATATATATTTCCTGATGACCCCTCTTACAAACTTATGGGGGGAGCAAAATCATATGTTTGCCCTCCCCTAACTTCTTGAGTAGGAGGCAGCTGTTCCCCCTGTCTCTCTCTTCCGCCGCCCCTGACACTTGACACGCACGCACGCACGCCTGCATGGGTGGCTTGTGGGGTAATTGTGAGGGAGCACGTGTAATATCGTTCGTGAGAGTCATTTGACACTCGTCACGAAAAGCTTGTTCATGTCTCTGACTATACCCCCGTAACTAGTTACTACAATGACGCAGTTTAAGAGAATGCACCACCAATTCATAGAGTATGAGAGGCTACGACTGGGTGTATGGACCAGGCAGTGAAGGACAAAACACCACAACACCACAACACCGCAACGCCGCAAAACAACACCGGAGACTTAGGAATCTCAGCTGGGTTCACCTCTCCACCAGCTGAACAGTGAGCACACTCATCCTCAGTAAAGAAACAGACGCCATCAGGCAACGATGACGCACAGAAACAATCCGCAGCGCCGAGCCCACTCAGAACTCAGCGATGCGATTCAGGTGCGCGGTGACAAGCGATGTGGACTGGAAAAACACGGCCCAGGCAGGCGCAACAGACGCGATGCAATCGGTAGAACGCACAGCCCAGTCTCTGTCCGAGCTCACACGAGCGTGCACCGTGCAAATGTTCTCAACAACAGCGCGCAGGCGCCGCGAAGGTTCTCAAACTCCGGCGCGCAGTTTCGGAATGCATACGACGCATATGGGGAAAGAGTGTTTTCGCCGTCCTGGCCTAACTCATGGGGACAGCCATCTCAACAGCAGTGACCGCGTTCACCGTAGGACGGCACACTGCGTCACATCTGTCTCCACTGCGCCATTTCTGCCTCAGCTGCGCCGCCTCCGCCGCCTCTGCCTTACACTGCGCCGCCTCCGCCGCCTCTGTCCTCCATTGCGCCGCCTCCGCCTCCACTGCGCCGCCTCTGTCCTCCATTGCGCCGCCTCTGTCTCCACTGCGCCGCCTCCGCCGCCTCTGCCCTCCACTGCGCCGCCTCCGCCTGCACTGCGCCGCATCCGCCGCCGCCTGATGGTGGTTGATAGCCTTGCAGAGCGCGGGGCGGCAGCGGACATCGGCCGGCTGTTAGCAGGGCGGCGGCCGAGAACTCTCTGAAGGCAGGGCACCGCCCCCACCACCACCGCGCAGCAGTCTAGTGCGGGAGACAGCAGGGTGGCCGCAGACCGGTACCAATAGCAATATCGGCCCACCAACGACACACTGGACTGCTTTGAGTTTTGAAGGCCCTGTGCAGTGCTCTTTGTAAACATATGGTCTATGTCGTAAAACTTCAAGAAATACAAGCAATATAAGTGATGATTGTCACCCGAAATCTCACAAAACCACTAACCCAAAGTTTTGTATGAATAATTTTGCTGGCGTTAGGACTTCATTTTTCCTCGGAAATGCATAGCAACGTTGGCTGATTTCCCACATGCACTGCTAAAGCGACATACAAGACAAACACACCAGTCGGTGACAGCGTGCAACCACTGTGGCTGCGGCTGTGGCTGTGGCTGCGGTGGCAGACGGCCCTGAGAGCCATGTCTCCTGAGGCCATGTCTCCAGGCGGTGCCGTGTCCGCGGGTAACTGCCGTGCCAGCCGCCACCGCTCGGTTGCTGGGTACCGTGTGTGACTGCCATTCCGCTGCAGTGAGTCACAGCGTGGTCTGACAGACACACAGCCAGCACAGACGGGCCGGGCCGCCCGCCGTCACACACAGACACACACAGACGGCCGCCGGGCTGGCCGCCGTCACACACAGACAGACACAGACGGGCCGGGATGGCCGCCGCCACACAGACACAGCCAGGGCCAGCACAGACGGCCGCCGGGCTGGACGCCGTCACCCAGACACACACAGACAGCCAGCACAGACGGGCCGGGCTGGACGCCGTCACACAGACACACACAGACAGTGTCAGGCGCGGCGACCAGGCCGAGACACGGAAATCGGGACAAACATCCGATCGACAAGGAACGATAGGAACAAACTTTTCATACGCTCGTTGTAGAAAAATACAGCGACAAGTAGCTGCGTGATCAAGTGGCGTGAAAACAAACACAAAACTATTCCCTGGAATACATTTTTAGTGTTCAGAAACATGAACAACCAGCTTAGCGTCATCGGAAAATTTCTCAGAAACTTCCGCCATGAATGCCTCGCCGCTGTTGCTTTTCACAGCCGCATAACTTCCGGAACCATTGCCATCCCGTCTGTGTCACTATCCTACCTCCCCCCCCCCTGGAGCCACCTTGGCGGTGATGAATCACCTGAGCGTCCACGGACGGCGGTGAGTAAGATCCAGAGATCAGTAGCGCCGCCACTCACCCTGGACACAGCCGGTGGTCGGGGATGACTGTACTGAGCACTGACCAGGGTAATAAGATCACCAGAGCCGGCGGTGACCCTGAACACTGTGTGGTGACCGGGGATGACTGTACTGAGTACTGACCAGGGTAATAAGATCACCAGAGCCGGCGGTGACCCTGAACACCATGTGGTGACCGGGGATGACTGTACTGAGTACTGACCAGGGTAATAAGATCACCAGAGCCGGCGGTGACCCTGAACACTGTGTGGTGGCCGGGGATGACTGTACTGGCCGGAGTAATAAACAGTGGTGTAATGACAGGGGACTGACG
>VOPJ01011255.1:50866-86280 GCA_014673585.1 Semibalanus balanoides
AGTAAATGCGACACATATTTTCCTCCGTTGTCCAGGGATAAAAAGTTAGTACCTACCTAAACGCCGCAACGGTGCATACAAGCAACATTAATTTGCATGCAATAGCACTACATGAGGGCAATCTTTTCACTTCGGAAAAGTTGGTTCACTATCGTTCTGTACGTGAGCAGTGAGCAGTGAGCACTCATGTGCACATTCAGCAAGGTATCGCTATAAAATAAACATATGTCTTCTTCATTTCTTGCATTTACTATATGTGAGTGCATAAATAAGAAGAATAAATACAATAGACTAGGCGATAATCCTGTGTCCACAGACGAACCTCTTATATAACCTAACCTACGGAGTGACAGCTGTGGCGGCAATACGGCGGCTGGGCCGATGCCGCCGTCGCGGTGCTCAAAATGTCTTGGGGGCAGCGGCAATGACAGCGGCGGCGGCAGCGGCGGCGGTAAGATTCCTGCAAGGCTCTGTGGCGGCCACGGTCCGCTCATAAATCACACATTGTGACAGTATCCGCCGTCCACTGCGACAGTGCCGCGACGCGACGCGACCGTCCTCGCACGGGATTGGCCGCCGCGCGTCGCGCCGCGCCACTCCACGCCGCGCCATTGGTGCGGCACATCAAACCGGCGCATTTCTGTCGGATGACGGGCCGGCGGCCGATCAAAGCTCTGCCGATTACCGTGAAAGGGTTGACGTGTCGTGGCGGCGGCCAGCGCTACCGCGCGGCCTGGCCGGCCACGACACTAAATCACGTAGCCATCGCACGGTCGGCTAATACATCTATAACAATTAAAAAGCAGCGATGATATCTGTGGTCGGTGCTTCAGAAGGGCCGGGTGTCCGCGGCCTCGTGGGGGTCGCTCGCGCCTCGCGGCCGCCAAAACCGAGGACACTGCGAAGAGGCGCTCCTCGGGGAAATGCAGGTGATGCGAAAAAGTCGGCTCGCGAAAATGCAGGTGATGCGAAAAATGGTGGCGGCGCTGGCTTCAAAGGACGAGTTTCAAAGGCTCTGCGCGCAGTCATAAAAAGCAGACCGATTGGAATGGGATAGTGGCACGGAAAGGGCGCCGCCTGACACGGAGTGGGTAGATATTAATGAGTTGGAGCATCATGAGATCACTTATCAGCAGCTGCAATATGTTTCGCCATCGAGTTGGCGTGTGCAACAACGGGACTTAATCGTTAATTATCGGCACATTCCTCATATGCCACGGAATGATAGGGACGTTTATGAAAGCTGTTGTCAAGGATGGCTACAGGTAAAACTAGCAGGATGAGTAATGCAAAATTTTATGTCGTGAACTGTAGGTACCTTCATCCTTTCCCATCAGGCTCCAGTTGAATTCCTCCTTTTGCACTGGTGAGTTATATCTCTTCAGAGTGAAACCCCGAGACCTGGAGATGTTCGTCGTTTGGCAGAAGTTATGTGGGAAATGTCTCACTCGCGCTGTGGCATTCCTTCTCGTACACACGCCCACTTACTCCATCAGTCTGGCTGTCAGCATGTCTGTCTGCTTCGGCCCTGCTCTCAATCTTTGTTGGCGTACAACAGGACAGAAATGTCTGGCGACACGCAGGCTGTTCCCATGGGTCATCAATATCCATTTCAGAGAGCAAATTCTCACCAGTCGTCATATTTTTCAGCTGATGGAAATTCGGATATTCGACCGTATAGGGTTACGCGTTTCCACGCTCCGTCGCATTCTCGGCTGCCATGGTAGCGCCTCTCTTTCTTGTCTGTTCCTTTGTGTGCGTCTGAGCCTCCCTCCCCTCCTCCCGCTGTGACGGATGGTGTGGAGGACCCTCGCTTCCTCCCCCTCCACCCTCCCCTCGGCCGGCACTCCCTCCCCCGCGCCGCCGTCCGTCGCTGTGCGTGTCGATGATTGGCGGGGTGCCGGCCGTGATGACCAATCGCTGCGCCGGCCGCAGGTGTCGGTTTTCACACCTTTGCTGGCGGCGGAGCGCGGCCGCTCGCTCCGCCCACTCGGCCAATCGCCGCCCGCCACGCCGAGGTGTCGCTCTTCACACCTCGCCGCCGACGGCTGGCGCCATTTTCCCGACACCCGCAACGACGGCTGGCGCTTATTAAGCATCACTGCTGAGCCCTCCCCGGCCTCGGCGGGGGCGGAGGCGTCGCTGCGGCGGCGGTGGTTGGCTGCGATCGGCCGCGGCGCCGGCCGGGGCGGCCGAGGTGTTAGATTTCACGCCCGCCGCGTCGGCGGCCCAAGTTTCCGACACCATGGCGGGCGGGGTAGGCTGTACCGCATCACACACAAGTGCTGCGGCGCAGTACGCGGTGCTCTGCACTCGCGGAACCTGCGACAACCCGTGGGAAATAGCTCTGCGGGGATGTATGTGCTGCGGAATGGACTCTAGCATCGGAGGAAGGAGACTCAAACAAAGCCGCGGCGGGATTAGAAGCGGTTTCATCGCAGAAACTAACGAGGCACTCTGTCGAACGCGCACCAGCGCATACGTTTGGATAATTGGGGGTCTCGCCTGCAAGATGGCGCAATTGAGAGGAAGTGATAGCGTCCAAGACCACGGGCGTCATTACTCGAGTCACGCATCGTTACCGACGCCGGTGGGGCCACGTGGCGGACTGGCTGGCGCGCCAGTGCCGTTTCGCCGCTGATGATGATGGTTTTGGCTTTTGAGAGCGAGGTACTCATGGCCATTTGGCGCCCATTCGCCGTTTGGCGGGCACGCTTCCTGTGAAGAACGAGCGCCGAAGAGTGAAAAGCCGCCCGCTGCTCTTGCCGGAGGTGCAATGGAGCAGCTGCGAGGCCTGGGGAGGGCGATTGAGCCACGAAGGCCCATCGCAGTATAATCTTGCCGTGAAATAAAGCCATCAAGCCGGCACCGCGCTGACCCTTCCGCCCAGCCTGCGGCCGGTTCTCAGAAGTTCGAGACGGCGTCACGCTGTACAATATACCTACTCGTAATGTTCACAAAGAGCTGAGGGATAAAAATGGTGGGTTTGCACCGCAACAAAGGATTTATAGTCAAATCTGCTTTGAACGTTGTACAACAATGGAGGGTGTAAAGCACCGAGAGCCTGATAAAAACTAGGTGCAGTGTTATATTTTAAGTCAGGTCTTTCAACACCTTGGCATAAACCTTCAAAGAGTGGAAGCCATGTGCAAGCCTCGTATGCTGGCTGCTTTTACGCCTAAAACAAAGGCACGCGATGTGAGGTTTATGTTGGGAGCAAAGTTTAGTAAATGACAGATTGTCGAAAGGTATTTTCTACATCCGGACTTCAGATATATATTTTTAACGAACAAGTGTGATGACTGATATCATACAATAAACACAATGAGCAGTAGTTGTTTCCAAACCGCAAATCGAACAATTTCGTGCGCTTAATCAGTAGGTTGAAGAGGACATCGCTTTCACGATTTCGAGTTTTCGACACTCTCTCTCCGCGTCCTCCAATAACCGTCTCCGCCTCCGGTTCCATTGTCGTTCACATTGCTCCGCAGTCCGCATTGTTAACTGCCAACATGACCCCTGCCTCTTCTACTTACCAGTAACATTACGTCATCGCCGCCCTTATTGTCGCCTCCGCTTGCTTTAATTCGCCCTCATCCTCATCTTCCCGCCTAGCACGTCGTTCATTTACAGTCGCCCCTTATCCACGTAGTGCCGGCACACTGTGGGTGTGGAGCTGGCCCGCGTCCCATCGCCTCTGTCTGTCCTGTCTGTCTGTCTGGGCTGTCGTCTGTCTGCTCCTGTCTGTCTTGTCTGTCTGTCTGTCTGTCCTCGTCTGTCGTGTCTTGTCTGCCTGGTAGTGTTAGTCCCCCTGCCCGCTCCTGTCACCACTCCAGTGCGGGACGTATCAATAGCGCCCGCCGGACAGATATGTGAAAGGCTAACGGAACCACGCCACGAATACTGGTACAATTGGCTAATCCAATAGAGCCGGACGCGCGCGGCGGCAGCGGCGGCGCGGCTGTCCACGCTGGGCTCGCCACAGTCGACTGCGGCTTTTGTGGCGCTGCGCCCTGCGGCGACGATTTTAACGCCGCCTTTCGTCGGTCGGCGTAACCAGAGCGGTGTGGAGAATGACAGAAATCACTACCAAGTTGGCACTTGGTTTTAGTGATTCTCATCTGTGCGTAAACATAAGCCATTGTGATACTCAACTTGAACTCAGGTGGTGAGAAATAACTCATTGGAAGGAAACCAAGATGCAGAAATATAAACAGTATTTTATCAAGAAAATAAGTGTAGAACAAAGCACCAGACTCAGAGACCGAAGAGAATAAGATAATTTGTAAACGACAAAAGACAACCCAGTTTCAATGATAACGTTAATTTTGTTCGATATTTATGACAACATGAATTGTGAATCCAAATATCACTAGATTCATCGACTTCGTTTTATTGAATTGACACTGAAGATAATCGATGAGAAGCCTATAAATCAGTAGACCATAAATCGGTACAAGTTACATGTCACAACGCTCATAAGAGCGCAGTTTGAAACTCAAGTGCACTCGTACCAATTTCGAGTCTCTGTCTCTATCAGAACCAACCAGCGAAGCGACTCTGTGATCTGTCTCTTTGTCTCTGGATCAGGGTGGGTCACAACGTCTGCCTCACTTCTCAGAGTCTATGACCTTCTTGGGCTGGCGCCTCCGTCATTATGTAGCAGAGTTCCTGGACCGAATGCACCACATCGATTGGTCAGGTGTTCAAAGTCTCTGCCTCTGACTGACCAGCGACTCCAGAGACTCCAGAGACTCCTCCGTTCAGCACATCACGCCAGCAGCCCAGGTACTCAGTCTGTCTCTCTAGGTCTGAGAGTCTGTCTCTCTGTCTCTGCCTCTGAACAGTATGAGTGCCGCGTCAGTCGTCACAGTCCAGCCATCCGGGTGCAGAGCCTCTAGCTCTTTCTCTTTCTCTGTAGCCAGCGATTATGTCAGTCTCTGCCAGAGACTCTCTGAACACATCTCATGGCACCAGCCGGCCAGGTTTTTAGCGTCTCTGTCTGGCTAGGCCAGAGAGTCTGTCTTTCAGCTTCTGAACATATAACATCACATCGGCCGGCCAGGTATTCAGAGTCTCTGTCTCTCTGTCTCTGAACAGAGAACATCACACCGGCTGGGCTGGCCAGATACTCGTCCCTGGCAGGAAGACTCCGCTTCAGTAATTGTTCGCCGGTGAGGGAGGCTCACCTCACGGTAATGAGCACTTCCGTCGGCGGCTGGCCGGCTGGCTGGCTGGCTCTCGCAGCAGCAGTCACCGACGAGCGCTAATTGGCCACAAACGCACGCCGACTAACGCCAGGCGCCGCTAATATTAGCGGCTCGCTAATCGTGGGACACGCACTCACGCGCGCACACCTGACCTGATACGGCGTCCCACGCCGGCAGGAAATATAACGCGCAGTGTGTGAAGTGAAGCAGGCTGGAATTATGAGAGACGTTCACAGGCGTCGGCAGGTCAATGTGTGCGCGTTAATGTCACAGCTGATGGCGGCAAAGGAGAAGCTTTGTTCACACTAGCGATGGTTTAAATAAATTGTGATGCAAGTATACAACAATGAAACGACCCTGGATAGAAGGCAAAATAATTTGTTTTATGTTGACTTCATCCATTTCTCGCTTAAAACTAAAAGGAGTCAAGTGTGCTATTTTGCTGGTCTGCTGCCAGCGCCCAGCTGTAACAAAAAAACAAACCTTACACATGATAGCATCTGCGAATCCAATTTGAAAACACTCATCAGCCCAACTCCTGCCTTGGAGTGCTGGCCCATCATTAAATTCGCGCGATAAAGCATATATGCAAAACATGTTTGTGACACCACACGCGTCTGTCTCCGCAGCAGTGGCGGTAGAGGTCACGCCCCTGTGCTGACCGGGGGACCGGGGTGAGGAGGGCGGAAGGGGGGGAGGGTAGCAGAAGGGCCCAGAGAGGGAGACAGTGGACGGTGGACACTGCGTCACAGTAGAGCTCCTCACCCGCACGGCTGCCATCATTGATCGACGTACCGCCGGGCCGGCGAGGGAGGGAGACAGGGAGAGAGGGCCGGAGCAGGGAGAGAGCGAGGGAGGAACAGGAGACACCCCGCCGCCGGTGACGGCCACCCAATCAATCGGCGACGAGCCTGATCACATGGGCGGGTCGGGGTCGGCACAAACCCCACTCCCGTCCCCGTCCGCTGGGTACCGAGACCGGGGACAGAGGACCGGGGACGGAGGACCGGGGACAGAGGACCGGGGACAGAGGACCGGGGACAGAGGACCAGGGGCCGGGGGAGGGCCGGCCGTATCATCACCGCCCGTCACCTGCCGATCACCTGACCGGCGAATGGCCCACCTAACCCTACACCCGCCTATCTGCTCTCACAAAACCAACAAGATAATTGCCGGCGCGTCCACGCTGCCGCTGCGCCGCGCCGGTGACGCAGTGCGCCGCTGACGCCGCGAATTAGGCGGCAATTACGCGCGCGGCGGCGGCAAAAACAGCGCGCGCATCGGCAGCTGTGGCGCGGCGCCGAGACCGGCGCAGATGGGGCGATAGCGGCGCGGCGCGGCGACGTGGAGTGGCCCAGGTACGCTCATTAGGTTTCGAATGGCTGCTGCTGGAAACAGTGTCAGACCAGGATAGCTGCCGTGAGATGTGCCACTAATGGCCAGTGACATAAGATGTGCCACTTTTCAACATCGCGCGGAGACGCCGCGATAATAACCTAAACATGGTGTCTTCACTCTGCCAATAAATGCTCTCCTTTGTTGAGTACACATAAATGGAAAATCATTTGCATATCTATGCGTGAAATGATCATAATATGTACATTTGAGACTCAAGCATTTCTGGAGGGCACACAAACCAATGCATTGTCTCTTGAGAGCCAATAAGAGCCGCCATTGTAATACCTAATGTCGAAGAGTTGAAGTGAGCAGTAGTGTTCCAGCAGTGTGCCAGCGACTCTATATCGCTGAGTCGCACTGCAGTCGTAATGGAAGGCAGTCGTAATGAAAATTAGTGCAAATTTGAAAGTTTTTAAAGCATCTAATTCGTATTGCCAGTGAGCATCTAAATCGTATAGGTATTTTGAGGCTGAAAAAAAAGAATATGAGATTTGTTTGGCAATGAATGGATGGATTAAAATCACTCGAAGAAATGGGGATGTTTCTCTTTCTCGCCTTCAGATGACTTAGAACAAAATTTCATGACAATGTATTGACGTCAATGCAAATGAACCAAAAATACAAAATACTAATACAAAACAATAATACAATCAGACTTAAAAGTATAATTTGGTCCATTGTCCCATAATTGAAAACTATCAATAGCAACGACAAATTGGAATAAACCTACTTAAAAAGGGACAACTAGCCAGCTTAAAATATAATTTAGAGTTGCCATAAGTCCATTTTATCCGTGTTAAAGGACATTGAAATTAATGTATAGTATAAAAGTTAAAGGCAATCAACCGAGGTCGAATCACAAGTAAATTTGTGTTTGGTTTTGACATCTGTAACATCCCTAGTCCTTAGTGTATTTGAACATAAAATAAAGTAGAAAGATAAAGTAAATAAAGTAAAGTAAAATAAAGTGGCCCTGATCCGATGACGTCGTCACTCTTTACTAAATGTTGATGAAAGTCGACTTGTTTTACATTTGACCATATATAAGCCGAATATATGGCAGCGTGAAGGTTTTATCTATTCCCGAAATTCCTTGATATGACGTCATCATCCCAAATATTAAAACTTAACTTTTTATGAAATTGAGCACTGTTTGTGAGAAACGAATATCATAATCGTGTTCGGCAGCAATTACTTCATATTTTGCACCACAAGCAGCATTCATTTGAGAACTTTTGGGAAGGTGGCAGTGTCCCTTTAAATAAATGCGAACACATTTCTCATTGGACCTTCATTGCTAGAGCCCTTACCTCACACACCAAATCTGTAAATGAGGTATTTCACAAATATAACTTTAAATCCTGTACTAGGTACCCAACAATGAAATGGCATCATTCATTATACCTATCACAAATCTGTATAAGAAACAATTCACAACAAATAGATACCTACTCATGAATTTGTATTATCTTTATTTCAAATATGTAGGTACTAATATAATAAAACGCTAACACAAAAGACACACATGAAATTCCCTCTTTAAACAACAAAATATCAAGCGGCCATTTCACGGGATATCAGCCGGACGTATTTTTCACCCCGTCCAGCTTCTGACGTCAGCCACCAGGTGGCAGTCGCTGTCAGTGTCTGCTCCTGTATTAACCGTCTAATCGCGTCCCATACGGCGCGCGGCAGCCGTGTTTTACTGCCGTTGCAGGCAATTCAAAGTCTAATTAGCAAAGAGTACATTCGCTATGATTGCGAGAGAAGGTGACGTGCCATTTCGGCCCGGGCTCGCCGCTTGATGATTACTTTCACACAGGTGATTTCCTTTCACACAGGGCGCTTGATTGCTGTGTATTTGCCAAGCCGCCGCGTCGAGAATGTGTCACGCCACACAAACACACACATACACACAGACATATTACAAAATGGCCAACGTGCAAGCACGCCCCGCCCGCGCGGAAATTGCGAATGTTTTAATTTTGCGGGCGGCGCGGGTGGTTTGTCACGCACGAGGTGGCGACGGTTGTTAAGGGTCATTTCCATGCCACCCGACGGGTGTTTGTCGACCGTGTGATAGTCTGGTTGAAACGTTTCGTGGCGTGGTAGTTACATAAACCAGAAATGTCGAGCTTATGGGCCTAGTTATTGATGTTGAGGTATGTTATGAGCAGCGTAATGCATCGAAAGCACGCGAAAACCATGATGTTCAAAGTACATATTTTGTGTTCAGCGGTGTTTGGGAGTCCATCTAGCACAGATTGAAATTGATTGGAATACTTCATGTGTCAACAAACTTTGCTTGCAAGTTGATTCTAATGATTTGATACTTGATAGTGCTGAAATGCATGTTATCACAACAAACGGAGAAAATTGTACCTTTTCCTTTCATTTGCTGTGATGGTCTATGAGATCATTTATTTCCTTCACATCTTTATCAACGTCTTTTAAGAGAAAGGTGGAAATTAACCCGGCAGTCACTGGGATATTTTTTGTAACACGACTAACTAGGGGTATTTTTACAACCCCGCCCTCGTACCTTCGGAACCAATAGAACGATCGCTCTGACTCAAACGGCAATTCATATTCCAGAAAATTACATCAACATTAAATAATTTGTGTTGACCTGTTCGTCACCGTTGGCATCACAGGTCAGGTCAAGTAAAAATATTTGAACGTTTCTGATAACACACGGTTTTGTTATAACTGTGGAATTAGAGAGGCGTGAAATATATAGGATGCCTTAACACATGTAGCAAACATCGAAAGCTACATATGTCACTATCCCTAAAGATAAGACAATGATTTTGACGCCATCGTGTTTGTCTCGTTAAGGCACTTTGAACCGTTTTCATGAAGACCAGGTTAGGTCAACCTAAAAATTTGACCTCAGGTCAATGTCAAGTGGTGACTCAATTAGGTTATGTTGCACATTTGGAGACGTGTATCGGTAAGACAAATACATTTGTGCAGGTTTCACTTCTCTATCTTGATTGTATCGAGAGTTATTGACACAAAGGTGTTGGTGACCGCGGATGAGCTCGGCTGACCCTGTAGTGGTCCTTGAACAAAAAAGCACATGGGTTTTCAAGAATGTTCTATGATAATATGATCCAGAACTCAGAAGGAATTTGGCTGATATCATGCGTATCCTCAGAAAAGATAGCATTTACATATTTCCTCAACCATTTACAATGCAGAGTTCAATTAATTGACCAGACCTTATGTCACCGATATACAAAATCCGAGATAATGAAATGTTGATGCTTATGTCCTTATGAAATCCTGGAAGTCCGAAACTAATCGGTAGCAAACTGTGGCTGCGGTAGGACTTCAAACGTTTTGGGTGGTGAGGTCACATGTCCTGGCCTGGTGACCTGACCTGAGAAGAAATGAGGTCAATGATTTTAAGACATGTGTATAATTGATGCCCCAACAGCTGTGCCCAAAACGGCAGCGCTGCGCGCCGCCGTTTTTACGCTATCCTTGAAAAACCTTAGGCGGCGTCTAAACCCCCGGCCCGGCGCGGGTTAAATTTATGTAGCGGAGTAACAGACTAAAGCAGTTTCCGTTACATTTGTTACAAAGTAACGGAATAATGAGTAAGGAAACTCATTTTATGAGTAATGGAGTAACGATTAACGGAACTACATTTTTTAGTAACGATGCCCACTAGTGCCGATAGTTTTAGCGTCGAAAGTCGCCGTTCTCTATTCGAGTCAACCCAAAAATAATTTAAGCAATGTGCTAAGTCGGTAGAAAGGGGTGACAACTGAACATAATACATGTGTCGCATCATCGCAACGGTTATGCAGTATCGTTAGTATTATATTGCCACTTTCACTTTGTCATTATCTGCAAATAATACGACGTTTTCAGCCATCTACAGTTTAATCTCGTGATGTTATATAGTTATGGCGTATGTGTATGACAGACCTTGATGAGTGGAGCGGTCAGCTTGAAGTGAAAATAAATAAATACGTGTGTTCTCAGATACACAAGCTTATAGACTTAGTATTTCCGAACACTGAACATCTGAGGTTATGGATTCGACTAGTTTGATGTTATTTTTCCCAAAATTTCCTGACCAAAACCAATCCAATACCGAACAGGAGGCATTTTGGTACCAAATATTGACCGATTTTGGTTGAGGCCAAAAATGTCCAAGATTTGACCGATTTTCAAATGGTATATACTTATTTATACACACTGGCAAAAATAGCCTTGTTTACATCATAATTCATAAAATGCACATATACGGTTTCCAAAAAGAAATTATAATTGTTTAAAAGGAACTAATTACATTTGCAAAGCAAAATAGTGGATGCCACAATCAAGACCAAAGACATTTAATTGAATTTCGAGGAAATTGTGTCCCAATTTGCTGGATAGAAATAACAATGCGTAAAAATGCGACACAAAAGTAAATTGTTTAAGATTAAGCTGACCGAAAAGTGTCCAAAAATGTATAAGCCTGACCCAGGGGCTCCGCCACAGGGGGGACGGGGGGGACGCGTCCCCCCAATCTTGAGGGTGGGGGGATAATCCCCCCAATATTCAATGCACCGTATTTTGCCAAGAAGAATGTTTTGATCTTCTGCAATGTACACTTTACTTAAATTTATTTTAATGGTCGACACCAGATGAACTTTATAACACTAGCCTTGGACAATGTTTTTTTAAAATAAATCAGGTAAAAAATCATTAACGCCAAATTGTATATATAGTAGCCATATTTGGTATCACCACGGTTTGCACATTTTTAAGATTCTTGATTTGAGACATACATTGTGACATTGTGACTCACAGACAATTCACGATGTGGCCGTGGATTTGGTGGTTGCCTGTTGTTATAAATTATATCGATCTCGATGATGAATAATCCTAGATTCCTGTACCGTATTTAAACGCCTGCATTGACTGTCTGATATGCATCATCGACTGATATGCATCATCGACTGATATGCATCATCGACTGTCACTATGGGTCTTTGGTATGGGCAGCTGCGGATCCAGAACTGGAGTTTGGGGTGAGCAAAATCCAAAAAAGTCTCACACTTCTCTGAGAACTTATCGGATTTCGCTTGCTCATGCATTGGTAGCTGATTTGAAGGAAACTTTCCTTTGCAAAAGTTGCCTTAAATTTCCTTTCTATATCATGTTTAATGGTCATTTTTGACGATTTCGGGCGATTTTGGGGGGGGGGGCAAAATGCCCATTTCGCCCAACTGTAGAGTCCGCCCACTGGCGTTTGCGATTGATGACCAAGTTCACACCAACTTTGAAAAGCTTTCCTTACACCCATGGTTGGTATTGGTCTCTATTTTTGTCTAAAGTACCATTTGTGTTTAAAGTTTAAAGACAGCTCTTTTGCGGACAATTTTCTTCGAGGCCCTCCCTTTCGCAAAAAATCCTGAGCCTATTTGAATAGCTGTCAAGAACATTTTTTGAACTCCGCCACGAGAACACAACAGCCAATTATGATTACACTGCTATCGCAGATAAGATTACCTCCTTGTTAAAAAAAAAACGCTACGATCCCGCTGGCACGAAACTTCGGACTTTCCCCCTGGTCAATTATTCATCAGCCCGTCTGGCGGCCGCCTTTGAACTGGTGTACACATTTATATATTAAGCACCATCCGCGCGCCACTTAAATGATAGAAATGGCACGACTGATATGCAAATAGCCTAACACGCGCCCCGCTCGGGTGTCTCCAGCGAAGCGCCCCCGTGGGGGGGGCAGATTTGGCTGCCCCCTCGTTATCTTCCCGAACCAATAACGCGCCCCAGCGAAGACGCGCAAGGTGGCCAATCGAAAACTTCAATGTGAGGACACATCATTGTTTCCATTCTCTCAAAATAAGGTCGACAATGTCAAGTCACTGTCGGTTCAAAATGTCAAAATTGAGATAGGAGTTTTAGTGTTTGGTTAATATTGCCATCCAAAGCCGTAAATTAGACTATTTTGTCGCACAAAGTGCTGCTCAGAAGGTATAATGCATCTTCTGCATTAAGCAAAAGTGCAATTATAGCTTAATGTCAAGGTAAAGATCAGGTCGCAAAAGCCAATGCTGGCCAGAGGTCTACGGAAGTCATGCAACACATATGTTATTGGTTGTTGTACAGTGTATACATATAATTCGGTAGTAGGAGCCATTTTTACAACCTGATACCATAAAAGGTTGAGTTTAGGTCGTATAAGATCAAATTGTAAAATTTATTAATATAAGTAAACAATGCATGCTTATAGGCAATTTTTTCTCAGAAATATGGCGTTGGCATTTTTGTCTATATCTGGTCAATAAAAGATAAAAAAGGTAAGACAAATCGTCATAATACTTTGGAGCCATACAGGGGCGTGGAAGTGCCTTTCAAAAGTTGAGAGGGCGAACTTTTTGACGAGCCTGATGTAGCCAAAAATGATAGCTAAAAAAAACGATATATCACTGTGTTCGCCACCCGTTAATCGCCAACAGGATTATCGCCATATATCGACCACCCAGTTCACCCGTTATATCGGAATCTATCCCGATATATCGCCACCCGTTCTGATCGTCAATGCCGGCGACCGCCTTGATCCGGAACTTCGTTGTACCACTTTTTTAGACCTGGCCCGACTCTTCCTCTGCCTGAACGTTCAGGGGAGCAGAGTTTACATCAGAACATCTCACAAGGACTATAATGACGCGGTTGCTTAAACAACAATTGAAACACAGTAACCTATCCGCCATTCCAAAAACACTGTTATTATTTTTCTCAGGGAGCGCCTATAATATTCGATGAATAGTATGCATTTTACTCGAAAAGCATTACAACATTGCGACCATGAGTATTTTATCTACCGTGATTGTGACCAAGAAATAGCTCTATCAACGTTACAACGAAGAAATATATCCTATACTACTAGTAGGTGTGCGCTGTATTTAGCAGTGTTGCCATGCTACGATGGTCAATTAGGTAATGTGCGGTGCCACTGTTTTAGATGGAAAGATGCAAAACCAGTTCCAAACTCAATGAAGTTTAATTTTATTTACTTGAATTTTGATTGAAACTACACCTTTGTTCTACAAAACATAAACATTTTTTTTTGTAGACAATGCCGTTGATCTAATTCAGAAGTTAAAGATTCGGAGTAAAAGACGGGGAGGGCCCGACACCTACTCCAAAGTTTGGGCGGCGTCGCCCCACGGTCCAAAGTGAGGGGGCGAGTTTAACCCCCCACTGCCCCCACGGCTCCCCAAAACGACTGTCCCTGGAGAGCCATAAAAGCTAATGCAAGTCAGTCAAATATATTATATTGTTTCGAAAATTTATTTGTAGATATCTTTCCCAATGCTCAGTTCTCCTCAGGTATATTCCGGTTTTTGGAATATCGTTAATTACAAAATTTCGGTTTGTGAGACATTCCACATTCTTTATCTGCATGTGTCAAAACGAAAATGCTTTAACTCTGACGAGAGTCAATGTTAGAGCGATGTTATTTCCTTTTCTTTTTATGTGTTTTGTTGCTATTTGCTTCTGTGAGTTTCATTGCCTAAGATTTTCAAAACATTTATAGTTTCCACCAAAATGGCATTGACATTGACGCCATTACAACTTCAATATCTCCAAAACACCGCAACATCAAAATTCTCGAAGTATTGTAGGTATGCATCAACATAAATTGTCTGCGTCAATGGTAAATATATAATTTCACAACGGGCCGTGGAAAAGTATTTTTTGTTTGACCGAGCTCCCGAGCTGGAGGAATACCTCCGCCCCGGACCGAAGCGTCGAGGGCTCGCGAAAATTCAACCGCTACGGACCCGAGGTACCCAATATATTATATCTGAAAGCCCAGGTTATGAAATTGACCATATGCCGGCTCAGCAGGATTTTTCGCCTCTTTTATACTAATTTCCACAAGATTTGGAAACACTCGGCCCGTGTGGCAGATAATATTTTCCCGGATCAAAAACATTGAGCTGTAATGTTATACCACTACCTAACGGCTTAACGTCAGAGAGATGTCTCGGCCATTTATTGGTAAAAATCTATATAATTTCAAGCAATTTAAGCTCTTTCTGATGTGCCAGCCGCTGTATTTCCTTTTCCCTTTTTATAAATTATGGCTTAAATTTCACCCAAAACCCTATGAAAAAAGAGAGGAAAATCAACCCCACTCATAGCAAAAAAAGTAGATTGCATTTCCCATTTTGCGCAAATATCGCTAAAGCTAATGACTAGGAAAAATCGCATCGCCGATCCCGTCCCCCGTCCCCCCCCCCAATATCAAATACGTGGCGGAGCCCCTGGCCTGACCGACCGATAACCAAATCGGTCACACAATTTTTTTGATAACCAAAATTTTGGTTACCGATTGACACCACTAACTCGTACTAGCCTCCATTGTTAATATAGGTACAAAATACATACATATTACAAGTAAAACGCCTTAATAATACATATTACAAGTAAACGCCCGTGCAGCGTTCGATCACTGTGCAACCGTGTAGGGGGGGGGGGGTCGACCCCCTGATTAAGCAAGATATTTGATTTAAAACAAGCGTGTTGCTTGTGAAGAGAGGAAACCATTGACAGCAGATTTGAATTACTGGGTCATTAGGCTACCTCTGAAGTTATGTGAATTACCCCAATGTCATACAATGGCAAATGTGTAGAAATTGAATGCTAATCGAGCTAAAATCGTTAATGAACATCTAATTATGTTTTATGTGTGCTCAATTTGAAATCAGCGTCACAAAATGTTCTAGAAGCTGCCAAATTCCAAACAGATAATGTCAGGCCATCTGAGGTATGTGACCTCGGTTGACCTGTGGAAGCGCATGACCCCGGAAGAACACATATTTGAAATGGATCACATATTTGAAATCAGCGTCACGTTATGTCCTGCAAACTGTCAGAAACCAAACAAGTTATCTGAGGTCATTGGAGGTCAGTAACCTCGGTTGACCTCTTAAAAGGCCAATCGAGGTCTCAATATCAGTGGAAACTGCAACTGTCATCTGAAAACACCTGTGCAATTGCGTCTGAACAACGGACACTCGGAAACTGTTCAAGTTACAAGGATTAATACTGCACGCAATTTGCACCTGACATGATCTTGAGAAACAGGTCAAAGGTCACGGGTCATGGAAGTTGGAAGTTTGAAATAATGAGAGTATGTGTCAATTCGCTCAAAAGAAGGGTACCAAGAATTGCATTGCAATCAGTTAATATTGATGCGAGTTATTCCTGAACAACCGAGGGGTGGCATCCACCCCTGCACTGGCGAGGGTTCATCGGTGGTAGTCGAGCACTGGCGAGGGTTCATCGGTGGAAGTCGGGCGGCATCTGTTGCTGATTCAAGTGGGTATATATTCATACAAAATAGTTGTATTTTATGGGGTTGGGGACAATTTTGTAAGGTACCATTATTTTGGGTTCGTAAAAACAATGCTAATTTTTAATGCAGTAAAATTAAGCAAAATTGGAATCTAAAAGTGAAATGAACTCAGACATATTAAAAACTAAACAATAAGCCTCGTGGTGCTTGTAGCTGGGAGTAAAAGAACAAAGTTCGAAAATCATAGACCGACGAATTACGTCTGATCGCACATCTTCTGCACGGCCGGTTTAATAAAACAGCTATTTGCAGTGAGTCTGTCCTTTGACCGCCACAAATGGAAAGATTCCAGTTATATGTGAATATTGTACATACTAGCACATTATTGTTCAGAATTTTGCAGCATTCACAATTTAAACAGGGGGCTTAATTTAGGGAATCGGCATTAATCCGCTCCCGAGGCCAGAGCTGCCTTTCGAGAACAAATGTCAATGGGCAAAAATCCAGCGTCCGCTCACCTATACAGCCAGCGATTACCGGGGTCAGATAACAAGTCACCCGCAATGCTAGTAGTCAAACACACACTTTATCCGAGGCATCGATTCATTACCCCGGCCTTGGTAAATCAGGCCAATCACCGTGCAAATGTGCAAATGGTTGGCAAGCAATAGTTTTCATCGAAATCCACGATATGTCTAGTTTTGCAGTAGGTAGCAAGGACTTCAGCGATCGAAAAGAAGTAAGCCTGTAGCAGAGATATACATAGAATCAATATGCACGTATATTGTTTGGATACAGTACCTCTGGAGTCTAAACATTAAATTGCTCGCTCTGTGATCCATTTTACATATACTTGGTTCCACCTCACCCCACATCGTTGCCATCAAAAAGGTGTTTCCAGACTGCGCCTTGTCCTTTAATGACCATTTCGGGTCGTCATATATCCTACCGACGAACAGTGCAGCGAGAACGCCGAACTTAAAACATCACCGAGCAAGTCAAGCCAGTGTCATCAACTGTCATTACGTGCAGTAGTATATCGGTCAAGCCTCCAGCTATGAAAGCAATGGCAGCATAACGGATAATCGGCATCATTAGCGCTGATTGGCCTCATCAATATGCCCGGCAAAGTACGGCAGAAATTGACGCCTATCACAGTAACGTTGCATGCGCGGCTATAAAGCGTGACACTGCCGTTTTGGACGTATCATTTGGTCATCAAACATCAGCGAGCGGGCCCACAAAAATTGTCGATTAAAATTACGTTTACGACAACCGGACCCCGGCATTACCGTGAAAAATTAATCTCGAACCGAGCTCAATCAGCTTCCCATTTAACTGTGCTCGGGCTGGACGCGCGTTGCCGCTAATCTTTGAGATATGGGGTGTTATTACGAGGACGCGGGTGGTATGGAAAGAGTGCACGAAGGTCTAAAAGGCGGCGAGCGGAGGGTTTTTCGGGCGATAGCGCACACATTCCGGGGAAAATCAATTGGCACGGGTGACGGCGCGGTTGGGACCAGTGGTGATTATTCAGAGCTGCAGAAGCTGCGTAGCGGCCGCGGCGGCAGCGGCGCTCCAAAGCTGCACTTCAAAGGCACCGCCACCTGTCTGAGCGGGTTTTTATCAGGTCGTGTTGCTAATATGTAATAGGTGGACAAGTAGACGGGCGGGCGGACAGCCGGACGAACGGAGGACAGACTGCGACTGCTGCGGCGGGGCGGGGCGGGGCAGGGTGGGGCCAGTCACAGGACTGGTCACCGAGTCGGGACTTGTCACAGCATCGGACACTGACTGACAGCGTCACTGACAGAGTAGGTCACCATTGCTGGATACTGGAAACGGGAGTCCACTTGACTTCCCCTAGTAGCACACAGCACGTGTACTTTCACGACGTCGTGACAACGTCTTCACGATGCAATTACGCCATGTAAACGTTGTCAACGTTTGCATGACGTTGTGACAGCGTTATGTGCTACTAGGGTCCCTCTTGATGGTGTTAGCAAGGTTACTAGAACATAAGGTTAGGCAGATCATGACGTCGCTGATACTGAAGCCTATGGGTGCACTATATATACGGCCAAAAGTGCACTAATGCTGAAGGAATCAGGATTTTTGAATGAGACTATATGACCAAACTGACCCGTTTTCTGGAATCTGCACATATCCACAAATCAAAAAAGGTAAGGCAGCCCAACATTTTCCCAGTAGGGGCTTCAGGGGGCCATCCCCAAAAAACGCAATTCCCCGTTGGCTCTTATGTTGAAGGCCACGGGCCGGGACTTTGGGGACGTCATCACTTAGGAATGTCAAACACTTGGTGGGGCAGGGTTTTGGTACAAAGGGGCATGGAATCATCAATATTTTGACGGAAAGTCGAAATATGTTCTGCACCGAGTCAATTTCCGATTTCTGAACGCAACAGTTTTTTTTTCTCCTTTTCAACAATAATTTTATCAAATTCTTGTTGTAACTGTAGAAAAGTCCCATTGGAGTAGGCAATACAAATTCGTTAACAAGACTATGAATAATAATTGCACTTCTTCTTGTGCGGGTACCAGCAGGCAGCAACGTAGTGGAATATAAATACTTCACAATTCCATGCTTTATGGCAGTGATCTTCGACATTATAGGCACAACACCACGTAAACCGAAATAACTCTTAGTTCACTACAATGCCTTTTCGAGCTCTCATCCAATTTGTCTAGTCACAATGCCTTTGTATACCACCTCTTCTATGAGCTGCCACGACACCACAACCACATCAATTAAGCCGCACTGTCTGCATGCTCCATCCTTTAACCTCAAGGAGGCATCCAGCGGATCCTTTTTTGTTTATGTGTTTTTTAATAAATTCTATGTCCGATATGGTGTTTGGGGTATGTGATGGCTTTCCGGAGTGCAGTGAACCTCGCGCACTAAGCCAGGAATAGTTGACGCTGGGTCCTGGACATGGGCAAACCACCGCAGTCGCGTCAATTCCTGTTTGGCTTGGCAAGAGATTTTAGGACGAAAGGATTTTACGTGCAACTGAAGATACTGGAACGCGTCGCCCCTCATGACGTCACCTGGCTTGAGTGCAGACAGCTCCAATACCGGCCGCAGCCATCCCAGTAGAGAGCAAATAGCGAGCGCCGAAGCGACTCGAACCCGGGCTGCCACTACCGGGATAGGTCAGAAGACCAGCGCTCTCCCACCGAGCTACAGGGGCGGACAAAATTGAGCAAAACGTGCTGACCCTTCTCAAATAACCCTCGCCCCCTCCTCAATGGGGGTGAGCCCCATCCATCCCTCGACAACAATACCTCACCAACGACGCCGACACCGACACCAACACTGGACCTGTCGAAAACGACCAACGTCGGGCCCCTAACAAAGTCCTACGTCCATCACCAGGGGGGCCGAGGGGTAGGGGTGCTTCAACTGACCAGCTTGTGACTTATCGTCGTCATTATTTGGCACTGGTTCGGACGAACAAAACACCTGAACTGCAGGCAGTGTCCACGCCGGATGGACACACAAAAGGCTGATCCATCTGTCTCGCCACGCACGGCACAAAGCCGGCGCACCACGGCGCGCTGCGGCGAGCCGCGGCGCACAAAGCGCCACTGTGGCGGATCCGGCGCGCCGCGCGTCACCATTGTCGCAGGCCCTGGTTATGGATGAGGAGAGACGCGCGCTGCACGCCGGGGACATCGGAATGGTGGTCATCACACAGCTGCTAACTGATATGTGACGTCACATGGGTCACCGGCGGAGGCTGCGTCTTGAAATCGGCCTGAATGGCAATGTGTGTTCTTAATTAATATCTTATCAATATCTTTTCAACATATTTTACTTTCTAACATGTTAAGCTGAAGCTACTTCACTATATCCGCTAAATTAACTTATTTTGAACTTATACTTATACTGCTTCTACTAAGTTCACTTATTCGCTAAATTCATTAATATATCAATATGTAAATTTCTCAGATATATTTGGCACATCTAGAGAATACGGTGTTCAAGCTATAATCATATTACAATCAGAGACGCCATTTTTTTAACTGATTTTGGAAGGCCCCAACCAATGCTAACTTTATAGATTATAATTCCATTCCTACCATGCAACGCCATAGGCCTAATGTTATTTTTTAAATCATTAGGGGGAATCCCCCTCCCAAAGTATACAAATCGACACCGGTGATTACAATACTACTCAAACGTCGAGTGCCTAAACAGAATAGGACGCCTGAACACATAAATATGTTTCATTTAACTCTGCGGCGTTATTAATGCTATGCTAATTCAGATGTTTCTTTTCACTACATCTACACAGATAGTAAATAATCTTCCCTGACCCCGATTGGCCCAACCATTACCCAGTCGCCGTATTTCCACCAAACAGTCGCCGGCGCCGGGTGCCGTTCCATTTCTCCGTTCTCCGGCGCTATATTTCACGCTCCCGTGACACGGCCCGGCGTGCGCTGTGTTTCCATTACCCGCGCTCTCTGGAGAACGGCCGGCGGCGGCGCGACCGGACCGCCCCAGCCATCCAGGTCGCTCCATTATACCTCGGACGCAGTTGGGACAACAAAAGACGCTGACGTCGCCTTATTGATCGCCCCTGGAGGCGGCGGCGGTCGGCGGCAAAACCCACAGTGGTGTTACACCCGCCGCCGCCACCGCCGCCGCCGCCGCCGCCGCCACTGACGCGAGCGCCCACCTGGAAATTGAATTTTCATGGTAATTAAAGCAGCTCATCCGAACACCTCACTTAGGAAATCAGTTTAGTCACTGCGAGCCGGAGCGTTTTCCATTACCGGCTCGTTGTGGAGTCAGTGGCGAGCGGCGGTGTTCGGTCGGTAGGTCGGGCGGTCGGCGGCGGTCGGCGGGAGGACGGGTCATGCATCATTCAACAGTCATCGGTAGGCGAGGCCAACAGTCTCGTGCGAGGCCGGTGTGTTTTAGGGCCGGCACGGCGGCGTTCAGGTGGTAATTACCAGCCCGGCCGGTACACCAGCCGACGAGGAGAGGCGGGCAAGTCTCAAGTGGAGAGACGCGTCAGAATTTCATCAACGAACCGCTGATGTGTCTCATGAACAAATGACAGTGCAGCACATAACTCTACGTAGTTGTCGAAGTTCCGATATTTCAGCCGTTACCCGTAGGTAGGAAGTGCGTCATCCGTCCACTTCACTGAGCACAACAATGCACACGACATGCAGTCATGTGTCCACTGTCCACTGTGTCCGCACGGACTCCCTTGTGTGCATCCACACATCCACTGTGGGAACCCCTTTATGCCGCTAACACACACCGTTTAGAAATAACAGGCAGCACAGGAAGAATCCCCGATCACTCCTGGCTGCCACCTGGCTGTTGGGTCACCAGCTGACAATGTCCTGTGTTTTGGCACAGAGGCGCACAGCACACACTGCATTGTTCGTCGCCGCCGGGGCGATTGTGGAGGAAGTCTCATGCCGTGATCGGCAGTCAGCGTCACCCATTGTTACCGCTGTCCATTGTCATTCACATCACCTGGCGCGCTGGAGGGCATCGCGCACAAGGCACACACACACACTCAGCCCACCGGACACACGACACTCGCGGAACGAGTCGGGCCTAAAACAAACAGCTCTGTCGTCCAGCCAGCCCCCCGCCGCGTCCTAAATTCGTCCTGCCGCCGGATAAAGCCGCCATCATCGGAACGAGCTACTGCCGGCGGGGGGTAAAGCAGCTCGCGTGAAGACAATTGTTCGCCGGCCGGGGAGGCGGTTAGCGGTGATTGGCGGCGGTTGGAAGCGGGTGAGGCGGGCGGTGATCACTGGCGGGGCAGTGTTCCGACTGTGGACAGAGACGGTGAAATGCCACTGGGTGACACCCTGCTGAGAGGCCCGTGCCGACCCATCGCACCCCGTCAGACCCCCGCATGGCCCCTCCCGATCCTCACACGACCCCCGCTGGACCTCGTGCCTGACCCCCGCTCGACATGGTACCCTGCGCTCGACCCCCGTCGGAACCCCACGCGCAGTCAACCATGTCACAGTCAGAACGGACACAGGCTGGACACAGGGCCAGCGTTAAACACCGCTGGACAATGGGTGGAGGCGAGGGCGGCGGGGGCGGGGCGGCGGCGGCAGATGGTGTCACGGCGCGGTGACAATAGCGCCGCACGTCGCCGCGCCTCTGCCGCCTCCCACACCGCCGCTCCCGCCTTCCGTAATGGGATACGTCCTGAATGCCGGCGGGTGAGCTGAAAGCGACCTGGCGCGCGCCGCCACCGCCGCCGACGCGGCGTGACCACCGCCGAGCCCCGATCGATGCGCCGGGCTCGCCGCCGGACAGACGAACGTGGCGCGGCGGCGGCGAGACGAGAACGGCCGTCGCCAGGGGTGGACATTCATCACCTGCTGGCTCGCGGCGGTCGCCGGCGCCTCCGCCGCCGCGGCCGCGCGCCGCCGTATGATCTTTTCATTAGCGGATTAGCATATGAATAGCGGAGGGATGTCTGACTCGTGTGTGCCCACAAACAGCGCGCCAAACTGGCCGCGGGCCGGTCAGAAGGCGGTGTTCGGTGGTCTGGAGTGAGTGTCGGCTGGGAAACCGAATCGCCCGTCATATTTCTCCCGCTAGTGTCATGCAAAGTAGCTGGTCAAGTGTGAACGCGACTGGCCCAACTCGCTCATTCATCAACGCCGCGCAAAGGAAGTGGAATCCGTAATCACCGACCGGGCTCGAAAATTAGAAAATGAGCCACCAAATGAACGGGCTGTGAGAAACTCCGCCGGCAGAGGACAAAAGACGGTGAAAACTGTGGCGGCTCGGAGGCGCGGCGGCGCGGTGGCGGGGCTCTCGGTGTGGTGGGAGAACAACACCGCGACGCCGGTGGCCGGCCACACCGCCACGATGGCCTGATTACACCTACCACCGGCGAGCACACGGCAAATCATACCGGCACAAAACACCCGCCACTTACCACCGACCGCTCCGCATCGCGCCAGCCGACAAGAACTGCCGGCTTTGTCCCATAATTGCGCCGTGTTGCCGTGGTCAAAAACGGGGAGCGGCGCGTCGGTGGCGGCGGCGGCGGTGGTGGCGGTGGCGGCGGTGGCAGCGGTGGAGCCGAGTTGGAAAACGCGGCACGTCTGTAGTAGAGCCATCAGACTCGTCTCGTCTGCCGACCCTGGCCAGCACCGCTGCAGCCGCCACGGCCACTCACCATTGGGATGCGGTGTGACGGGACCCTATTTTAGACACACTTTACAAGGTGCCGGAGAGACGGGGTCGTGCTCCGCCAGTATGGCTGAACGCCGCCCGGTTTTATGATCTCGCCTCGTACAGCCATTGTAATGTGGGTATAAAGCACACTGTAAAACACACGAACAACACCAATAAAATGAGTTAAAAGCAGTCAAATCATTTTAACAGGATCCCTGTCTCAAAATTATAATGCCGTGATGGTTTTAGCGCCGGTTAATTCACTACAGATTGCATGCTGTAAAGTGTAAACCGAGGAGGCAGTGAATTCCTTTTCTATACCTTGTGTGTTCAAACGAGCCTCGTTATGGCTAACAAGGACCACAGAACAAAGATTTGGCCAATTAGACGCGCGTAAAAAATGTTTGGCTTCTCTGGCAAAGTGAACTGGTGCGAGCTTCTGAATTGCTGAACTATTATATCGGATGGGAACGGATTCCTCAATCAAAAGCCCAAAGTGTAGCAAGAGTTTGTCTTTTCAGATAACCCAAACGTCTGACAAGGCAATGTGTACTAAATACACACGGAGAACAAAGCAGACGATACTTTCTCTGGATAATATGCGTGTCGCCGGATTCTTCTCTACTGCACATCGATATTTGTATCGTACCGGGGATAGGTAGGTCACGTGAACTGTTTACAGTAGCTCATTTAACCCGTTTATTGACGAGGGGTGAAACACACCCCCTGACGAACTTAAATAATAATCTAAAAATCAATATCACTATTCTTCATCAATTAGACGTCTTCTGTGCAAAAATGAAGCAATGTTGTCGAAAAATCGATACATAGCGAATTTAGTGACGTCGCTACACATGAGTTCGACGAAAAATAAGCTTAACTTTAAACATATCGTACAAAGAATACATTTTAAGCAAATGTCCAGGGCTACCATATGTATATTTCCGTTTTGTATTTTACTTGTGTATCCCCAAAAACAAAATAAAACGAGATTATTGGGAAAAAGCCATCACAATCAATTGACAAATCTTTCAAAAAACGAAATATATATATTCTAGGACCACATATGGGTGATTTCCAGACCAAATATAAAAAGAACGTCACCATTTATGATTGACTTATGGCTCTTTTCTTTTAGTATGAATACCTAACTCATGACGTATTCTTATGTTTTTTTTTTTTAAATAATCAGCTACGAACAAATAAACGTATCTACTGCATTTCTGAGATAGAACTGGTCTAGACATACGACTTTTGTATGTATATTTATCAAGTTCGATTTCTGATCTTTTGTGATATGACGGCTAACCTTGACCTGAGCTTGACATAAACCTCACTTAAATAATGTCAGGTATTAAATGACTATCACTTTCCAATTATACGTGCAAAATGATCCATACAACATGTGTCGCTTGACATTCGTAGTTCTTTTGTGCATAGTTACCTTTAGTGACCTTACCTTGTCCCTGACCTTCGCCAACAACTTCAAATGTGGCTTATGTGAGATTGTGTATTATACCTTTGAGAGCACTTTGGGTGATAATGGTCGCAATAGATGTGTGGAAAGTATGACCTCCGACATGTGACATAAAATTGTAAAATTTCGAATATGTTTTAGATGTAACGTATTGAGTAATTTGGAAATGCGCGTCTGGCTGCGATCATCGGGTCGGAAGGTAAACAAGGGCGGTATTTGCCCCCCCCCCCCAGTCAATTGTGTTCGGCTGAGATCCCAGTCAATGGCGAGTTATTGTAAAATATAGAAGTTCATTCAAATGGATAAACATTGACTGACCGTAGCTTTCGATTTTATGATTCTGGACTGGACATCACAAATATAATTTGTCAAATCTTGCGTCAACCATACCATAGCAATAATGAACTGCTGTACAGTCAATGAATGAGACATTTAACTCGCCTGAGCAGGCTAAACGCCATTCTGAGCCTGATTTTGTTTTTACAAGTTGATTTCTCGTGAACGCTGCATAAATTCCTGGCGGTGACATTTGGGATCTGCATTTGACGACAGACCTTGGTTCTTTTTCGCCCACCGCAATACACTCCTCATGACAGGAAAACATCGATTGGCAAGCTAAGGTAAGCAAATATAAAAAAGTAGAAGTGGCACGATTTCTTTAGTCATCACTCATCGCCACCGGTGGTTCACACAAATTCACATGCAAAATATTTTGCTCATACGCTGGCCGCTATCCATAACCAACAGCCGGAGTTGGAAACGTTTTACCGACTCCGACTCCGACTACGGTAGAAATCACCGACTCCGATTCCGACTCCGACTCCGCAGCCCTGGTGCTTAGTTACGGTTGTACATTGCAAGCTGGGATAAATGGCGATATCCCAATACATTAGATGTTGGGAACATTGAAAGTCCCAGAATTAGGAATGCGAACGTCAGTGTTACGAAACTAACGATGCAACCTAATATTTTGATTGCTGAATGTATCATATTTTAACGTTTTTAATTATGATAAATGTAAATACCTAAATTTGGCTGATGACTCAGTTGCTGAAGAAATGAACGAAATAGCAAAGCTCTTTCTTATGAGAAGCCCAGTGACATCGATATGATGATAGAATCAACCGAATTTATTTTGTACTTTGCTGCGATGCTCTTCGTCAGATGGGAGGGCTGTGAGAAGGGACAGGCTTTTCCTCCGCCGCCCTACACGCACATGCTCGAGTTTTCTTCAAATATAAATCAAAAATACTCCTGGAAATAAACCGAAAAAACGTCATGCAAAACGCTACTTATCACGCTGTAAGGTTAGATCAGTTGGTGCGTGACCCTCTCTATAGCCAGTGTTCTTTGGACCTCCCTTTGGTACCCTTTGCCGGCAGAGGCCGCCACGCCATGCTAGCCAAGCATGCTAGCCCAGCCGTGTCCCTACTCACCATCAACACCCTCCGCCGCCCTTAGCATACCCACCATCCGTGCCGCCGCTGCGTCCGGCGCCGAGCTGCGCTGCCGTTTTTGCTCGGCAATTAATGTAAATAATGCTCTGGTGATAACGACCCGACTGTGGTCGGGCCGTTTTGTGAGCTATTACTCGGCTTTCACCAGCCGTGTCCGAACAGGCACGCCGGCCGCGCCGCGCGCCACTCGGCGGCCGCGCCACAGTTGTCGCGTCACGCCACGGTGCGTCACGTTACGTGACTGTAGGCAGTGGGGTGGAGCCGGACAGTCGTAGGGTGACGGTAGGCTGATGGAGGTGCACGGCGGACAGCAGGCGGGAAAGTGGAACAGAGGTCAGAATTAGCAGCACGATGCGTAGGTTCCTACATTTGTAACTTTTTATGTTAATACAGACGTTAAGCCAAGGGCGTCGCCACCTTCCGGAAGCTGAGGGAAGGCACTTCAAAGTCGATTTTTTCCATGCAACGCCCTAGGCATAATGTTAAAAATGTTCGGGGGACGCGTGCCTCTTGGAGGGGGGACGCGTGACGAGTCCCTCCGTCCTCCCCCCCCACACTTTCGACGCCCATGTGTTAAACTACGTATTCTGTAGATAGAAGCTTTCCTAGGTGTGTCAAGAATGTTGACTGCTATTTGCATTTCACTCGAATAGATGGAATCCGATTATATCTGTGCCAGTTTTGTGTCGTCCTGGAGCAGAACGGAAAACGAAATCGCTGTCAAACCGCTGAACCCAGAAACTGCCAGTTCTGTCAACTGCCCGACACGACTGCTGACGCCAGCCAGTGAGAAAACTCCGCAGCTGACGGCATGTCAGAGCGGCGGCTTTGAGCCTTCACTCAGACACAACTTTCCTGGGCCTGCCGAGCGTCCAACACCCCGTCGCACGACGCGCTCCCGATGTTTCCCGAACTCGGCAGCGGGGACAGGCAGCTCCGCGCCGAGTCAGCTCTGCCGTCCTTCACAGGAAGGCCCGCGGCGGCGGCGGCGGCGGCGGCGCGGCGGCGGCCCGACCCGGGACTGCAGCACCTTGTTAGCGCCGGCCGCGGGGGCGGCACCGGCGCCGTCCCGCCGGATCCTGACACTGCTAACCATCCCCTGCCTACAAATGAGTCGGCCCGGCGCCCGCCGGCCGCGCTCACCGCCCCGACCTCCCAGTCAGCGTAATAGCTAGGCAGGCCCGATGACATGTTTGGCTTGTTTGCCGAGTAATCAGGGCCGGCTTCCGTCGGCGCGCCACCTGCCATACCCCGGCCGCCCCCGCCCCCGCCCCGCCCCCGTCATCCCCGCCGCCGCCGCCGCCGCGATACAACCCGCCCGCGCCGCGACAACTGACCGGATGCCGAGCGCGGCACCGCAATTGCGTGCCAATTTGTCTAATGTTTGTTTTAGTCGTCGCGCGGGCCGCAGTGCCGGCGGCAGCGGTGGCGGTGGCGGCGCTGCGGTGGCGGGAGCGGCGGCGTTGGCGGCTGCGGTGGCGGACGGCGGCGCGGCGGTGGCGGGATGGCGGACGGCGGGCTGCGCGCGGTGGTGCGGCGGAGTGGCGGTGGCGGCCGGGGCGATAACGCTCGCGGCAGTGCGGCGATAGTGCGGCAGTGGCGGCGCCGTGCGCGTCCGCCATCTTTAATTCAGCCGCGCCTGTAACACACTACATGATTACGCAGTGCCACAAATTGCCAACTGCATAATTCAGCTGCTAATTGTGCGACTCTGATTGGACGCGGGCCCAGTATGGCCGCCGGTCGGGGGTCACAGCCCGCGGGCCATGCATGTTAGATCGACGCCAGCGTCGCGGCGACGACCAACGCACCCCTGGGACAGACGCGGCGCGGCCGCAGCGAGCACCGATGGCTCTATTGCCGCCGCCAGTGACGTTTGTGGCGTGCACGCGGCAATCCGACGTCGCGCATGGGGAGCCATGATGGCTTCATGCACGAAACGAGCCGCCATTGCCGCGGGGGAAACCTGACACGGCGCTTCCATGAGAGCAGGTGCCTGGTGGGATGATTTTCCCGGTCACTTGGCTTTGCTAGTGATGAGAGGGATCAGTCCTCTCCATGGGGGAACTTGCGAGTTGCGACAGTTCTTGTAATGCGACAATGGGCTCAGTTCTTGTAATTCGGAACACCTTGGCGCCACTGACCTATGATGAAAACAGTAAAAATAACGATTAGCATAATAGTAGGTACTTTGTCATTCGCAGGGACGAAGTTCTAAATATTACGTTGTATGCACGACCTTCTTTCTTCTACAGACATAGGCGTCGAAGGCGGGGAGGTGGTGGGGGGGGGACACGTCCCCCAACATTTTCAGATTTTAACATTACGCCTACGGGCGTTGCATGGAAATAGTTACTTAAAAATGTCTCCGTCCCCTCCAAACTTTCAGAAGGTGGCGACGCCCTTGTCTACAGGTTCGCTAAATTTCACTTCGAGGTTTGTAGTTATACCTAAAATAAGATGATAAGCATCTAGACGTAAATCCGCCATTGGCTGGGGGAGGTGAATAACGTCCCCCTCACTCCTCAGTGATTTTCTCAATAGCTAAAAAATGGACAGCACTATCAACGCCAAACTTCGAAAACCTTCTTGAACATACATCGTTTTGACGTCTTCTGTGCATTTGCTTTAAATTGTAAAGCAAAATCGAATTACATGCAATTTAGTGTCGTCGTCGTCACTACACACCAGTTTAACGCAAAAATCCACTAAACTTAAACAGGCCGTGCAAAGACCATTTATGAAGAAAATGCAATACAAAACGTCAAAAGATAGCAAATGCTTATGGCTATCTCGGAATTTGGAAAATTGTGTTTGTGAGTTGTGACCATCAAATTTGCAAAAAATAATGAAAATGCTCTCAAAATTAACATTTTAGAATATTGTAAAAAAGAAGAAACGGTATAGATATGTATGAGAACCACACATGGAAAATACCTAAACTAAATTTCAAAAACAATACCTTCCTTTTTGACTGACTGATGGCTCTAAAAGTACATACTACATACCTCTGGACGTCAGATTGTGAAAATATGTTTACTGTTTTTTAGCTTTAGTTAACCAGATATAGATAAATGAATGTCACCAATGTATTTCTGGGACCAAACTGGTATAGAAACATGTTTTTTATTCATATTTTTTAACTTCAAATTTGGGCCTCATATGATCCGACCTTGACCTTAAATGGGGTCAGCCAGGCAAATGACTACAAATATGGAATCATACATGTAAAATAAAACTTAACACATGTGTTGCATGATCTCTCACTACGCGTTTCGATCATTTTTATGGAATTTCTTGTTCTCTGATGTTGATTTGTTAATCGAAACGCGTTAGAATAATTTGACTTTTCTTTTAATACAATAATATAGTATAAGCACAAATGATTGCTTGGAACAACCTCTTTACAATAACTTATTCGACCTGATCTTCATCTTGACCTTTGCTTACTATTTCACTTTTGCTTATACGGGGGGTGCATCATACCTTTGAGAGCACATTGTACGATGAAATTCGCAATCTAAGGCTTTCGATGGAAAGTATGGCCCGCAAATGCAGATATCTTAATTTTGACCTCTGACCTGTCTGTAACCTGATTAAAAAAAAAAAATCGCGAATGATTTAGATGCGTCTCATTGAGAGCTTTCGATCGCTGCCTTGTGCGTCTCGCTGTGGTTATTGGTTCGGAAGATAACAAGGGGGGGGGCGAAAAATGCCCCCCCCAGCTAATGGCGTTCGGCTGAGATCCCAGCTAATGCCGGGTTAAGCTACCCACGTTCTACAGCCAACAAAGTTATTCAATGAATTATTCCACATGTCTCCCGACTCCTAAAAAACATAAAGAATTATCAGCACACTCAAAAACGTATTACATGGCCACGTTAGCTCTAACAAGTCCATCGACTGACCAAATAGCGTCAGAACTCAGAATATCAGTTTTCCAAAGCACTCACCTGCTCACTCTGCAGTTCCGCAGTCCAGTTCCACTCCAGCTCCGCAGTTATACGCAGGCGGCAGCCGCGGAGCGCTTCATAGACACTTTACCAAACAGCCAAAGGCACACGGCCCCACCAGGCAGCCCCCCAAAAAGCGACAGGCAGCGCATCCACTCCCCGCCACGTACGGTGAACGAAAAGGGTGCCAAGAGTTGGTCGGCCGCCATACTCAGCGCTGCAGGGGTCACCTTGACCACTTCACTGGTCTCCGCCTGACCCGCACCCGGGTCAGGTCAGCCATCTATTAGTCGCTCAAGCAAATTACACTTACATGTAAGCGCAGATGGCGCTGAACCAGACGTAACATAACAAGCAGCGTAAACGGTGCTTGCATTATATATATATATATATATATATATATATATATATATATATATATATATATGTGTGTATATAGGTATATACCTACGTATATATCATCCTGCATTATATCCGATGCGTTGCATACTTTCATTACGACAAACGGATAATACCTCCTCCATTCGATTGATTGCTGTATTTCCATATCCTACCCGCCGGTGCCCCGAAGCCCCATCACTCCCTCCAGCGCGACTTGTGCGATGTGGCTCCCCGAGGCAGCTTCTAAACTCTGACATCTCACCGATCTCTTCTCCCTCCCCGCGACGCGAGCCACTCTCCGGCCTTCCCAGAGAGGCATTACTCACCAGCGGAGCTCATTTGTGTGAACTCTATTTGCCGGGACGCTATCCGGTTGATCCGCGCACTCAATTACAGATGATTTTGCGGCGGCGCGCCCGATCGAGCTGGATACGCCGCTATCGCCTGGGGCGTCGGTCAGCTGACACGCCTCAGGGCATCTGAGAGCCGGCCGCGCCCCGGCAGATCCATACGGCGCCCAGGGAGACGCCAGCGGATCACAGCTGCCACGATTACGGTCGTAAGGCGATATCAGTGGATTGGGCGAAATTGGTGTTTGCCTGTTAATGCCCTATGGTGGTGGAGGCTGGTCGAGGTTTGAAATTTTGCAGGAGACGGGGAAAGGAGATAAGGAGGGTTAGTTATACAGTGAGTCACTTCTGTGTCAGATATCAAGCAGAATTAGAGGGACAAGTTGGCTATGGCCGAATAACCATGTAAATCTGATTTGACACAAAATTAAGGGAGAGATGTAAAGACTGTAGCCAAATATCCATTTGAGGTGAATAACAATAGTTGTATGGTGCAGATTTAACACCGATTTGTGATTTTATGTACTCACTTATCCTTCTCAAAACCGACTTCATCTACTTTTTTTTTTTTTGGGGTTCGCGCTCGCTGAGTCCTCACTGAATACGTTTTCTTTAAATAAAAAATCACATTATAGCTGGCCACCTCAAACCCGACCCGACCGTAGCGCTTTTCAGAAGCTTACCTATATATCTTTGGAAACCCGCATCCGATTGACAAGCGTTCTTCACCATCTGATAACCCATTCAATCAAATATGTTATTTACATGCCTTGTCTCACGTGAGGGGTCAGCATGGCGCATGGCACGTGCCGCGTCAGATGTGTTGAAAACGTTATCCTGCTATAGCTGAGAAACAGCTGGACCGATTAAGCTGAAACTTGGTGTGTGGTTTGAGACCACAACACTGGCAATGTCTCGCAAGTCAAACTCTGAGTCACACTGCACGTGCGCACGTGCCCCCTGTTCCGTAACTCAGAAACGGCTGGAACGATTAAGTTGCAAATTTGTGTGTAGTTCGAGATTACATTACTGGCAATGCCATCGTGTTTCTACGGGCTCGTTTCTTCATTCGCCGATTAAGGCGTCCTGGTACCACGTCCTGGTATATCAATGGATAGGAAACCAGCAAATGAAATAAATATGTTATTGTTTACCAATGTGTCGCTCATAATTGTAATACGCGTGGTGCTAAATGCTCAATTGAAAACAATATTCAATTTACAAAGGATATTTTAAGTCAGCACTGTTGTACAATATTATAATTTGTCTTAGTGATATGACGACTCACATTAACTGTCTTCAATGTATCAAAGAGCAGCATTTTGGTCGTATAAGGGCTGCTTTTGCCTCGTCACAGACCAAACAAAGATCTGTCGTCAGATATACTCACATATGTTTTTTCAGTTTTGTATCGAAATGAATATGTAGGTACTATGAGCGAGGCTCAGGGGTGGAACTTTATATCTCTTGGGGAGGGCCCGAGCCCCCGCCAATTGATTTCAAATTTTAACATAAGGCCTATGGCGTTGCATGGTAAGAACTGAGTTAAAATATATCAAATTAACATTAGCCCCCCCCCCGAGCGATTTCATAAGGTTCCGCCCCTGGCGAGGCTCATTGGTTTGTTCCTCATCATTCCGCTTTTCTTCCTCCCTACCCCTTTCCATCTTTCCTCTTCTTTTTACCTCATTTGCTCGTATCTTTTTCTCTTTCTCTCTTTTTTTTTGTCTCACGCTATTTCACCCTTTCTTCTCACGGCTCTCCCCTTGACTATCTAACAATATCCCTAGTTGACGTTTTAATTCGCGAGTTTGCCGTATTTTGTCGCCAAATTCATCCTAGCCCGCGTTTCTGCTTGATTTCACTGGCGACCCTACCTTCTGTCACCACCCTCCTCTCCGGACCCTCGCCACGTCCCCGCCGGCCTCGCGTCTCCCTTTTAATCGCGGCCACATGCAAATAGAGCAGTCGATCGTGCCACTTCCGCCACCGCGCGCCGCGACTGCCGCCGCGCGCCAGAACTGCCGCTGTGCGCGACAAACGACGCCGGTCGCCCTGCCGGCGGCGGGCCGCGCTGTCCGGGGCCATAAACTGTCGTCTCTCCCCAGGGCGACCCCCGCAGGGCCGGGCCGCGCCGGGCCGCCCCGGCGGAAATCCAACTCATCGGCCACAATGGACGTACCGCCGCCGCCGCCGCCGCTCACAATGCCACGCCAAATCAAATTAATACTCGACTCGATAAATTGATACATGAGACCAGTAACTAGGGTGCAGCGGTGGGTGATACCAGTGATCAGACCAGCTGGTGGCCGGCGACTGCGGCCGCAGGCGAGGTTCTCACGGTCGTCTTGTTGACCCGTGACCTGGCAGGGTCAGTGCGGCGGGCCGCGCGATTCATTAGGGGCGGGGTCGGCGGCGACAGTGTCCCAGCGACGCGGACTCACACCGATTGTCCGCTCTCTCCGGCGGCGACTTGGTCGGCATTAGTCGGCCCATTACCGCTAATAAAATGTTATTAGCTCGATTGTGTCGGTGTTTTCTCAGCGCGGCTCGGTGACGGCGGCGCGGCGGCCGAGGCCTTGTTAGTCTGGGGAGGGATGGGGACTGTCCTGTCAGCGATCAGGCCAGTGTGGGGACGTGTCAATGTCACTGACATGTTCGCTGACACATGCGATGTTTCTTGTCAGTGACCTGCAACATGTCACACGCTACTAAATTGTCGAAGGTCTTGGTCGCTGAACTGCGCAGGGTAAAATGAATGTGTTTAGTCAAACATCTTGTTTAAAAGTTTCAGCCGCAAGCGCCCTCAAAGTATCACATTTTCATACCATGTGCCGTCATTCTTTTTATACCTGCCTTGTCTCGAAAACACGACACATAACTACGATAGGTCTCGACACACAGTGCACACTTCTGGATAACTTCTGTCATACTCGGTGCTTCAGAGGATAAATGGCTTCGGCGCTCTCTCCCCATAATACAAATACACATTGTGTGGCCTCCCATCACAGAGAGAGGACGGACAAATACAGCGCTCGATCCCAGAGAATGGGACAGATGTGACTCTGTGACCCCTCCCCCGCCATCCCCCCTGTTCCCACGCAGGACCGGGGCGACCCGTGGTGTCAATAGCAATGAATGAAAACACTCCTACACGCGCGCAATAGTTACTGGCACTATGGCACACTGCCATATTTTACCACGGTTGGATTGGCGCAGTGTGCCGGGTTTGTCTGGTGGACCTATCATTTCCACCAGCTGCCTTTGTCGCGGTAATATATGCGGGGAGTGATGTTACAGCGGGCGGCCACGCGCGCGCGCCGGACACGATTTAATTGCGACAATTCGGGCCTTCATGCGAGTTATTGGATACCAGGCCCAGCCATAAATTTGAGTGGCACGGAATTACTCAGTATTTCAAAGAGAACCAACAGTCCAAAATCACACGTTTCCCGAGCCCAGGGCGTCCTCGTGGGGGGGGGGAGGGAGGACGTGACCCCCAACATTTTCGGATTTTATAATTACGCCTATGGACGTTGCATGGAAAGAATCGACTTCAAAATGACTCCATCCCCAACTTTCGGAAGGTGGCGACGCTCTTTCTCCGAGAGAAATGACTAGATGGCTTATGCTGTTGATAACGAGATAGGCTGCTTAGTCATTTTGTGGCGGTTTAATTAGCATAACCCACAAAACGTCTGACTTCTCAACATAATATTTCACTCATCATCCGACGAGTACGACTGGACTCGCCGGCCATCTCGACCGTCTCGACCGTCTCTCGGCCGTCTCGACCGTCTCGACCGTCTCGACCGTCTCTCGATTGTCTCTCCAGCCGGAGACAGCTGTCACGGAGACCGGGCTGGCACATTCGGCAGCTCGGTTTTCCGTCAACCCCCGGCCGCTTCCGGAGTCGGTGACGGCCACCGCCAGACTCCGGATGTTCTCTGATTCGAGCTTCGGCAGCCGATGACAGCCGATGACAGCCGATGACGTGCGGTGACGTGTGGTGACGGATGTGGTGACGTACGGTGACGGATGTGGTGACGGCTGCGGCAGCGGGGAGGCCAGCGGTGGCGCCGGCGGCGGGGGCAGAGGGGGGCTGCTCGGCGGCCAATTCCATTAGGCCCAGCGAGGATGTCGCTCGATTGAGCCACTAACGACATCGTGCCATGTCACAGGGGCGGCGACGGGGGTGGCACGGGTGGGGAAGGTCACAGCGGTGGTGGTGAGGAACGGCCGGGTGAGAGGGTGGGGGCGGCAGGATCACGACCAGGCGTTCATTGATGGAGACACGAGGAACGACTTGGTGCCATTTCGTTGTGTAGTGCAGGGGAGACTGCTGAGCGTATAATAGATAACCGCCTTTTGGTTGTGCAGTGCAGGGGAGACAGCGCATGATAGGCAATAGACAACCACATGGTGGCTGGCAATCCACCTGAAGCTAAACGCTTTACTGTGTTGCAAATACGAGCGAATCGCTTCCGGTTTAAGCATGGACAGTGGGCACTGGGCACCATCGTGAGTCTGAGGCACCATCGTGACTCTGAAGTATCCCTTTAGAATCGCGCCTGCATGTCACCGCCGCCTATTGTGTGATGAGCGTGGGGGACGGATATGTGACCCCTTCACCCCTCCCTCACACGACTCCTTCCCG